>JAXCHB010000277.1:7427500-7541904 GCA_036926305.1 Uropetala carovei
CGAGTAATCATTTCACTGGATTCACGTGCATAACTTTTGCTGGATATATTTTTGACAGAGCTGCAAACCAGTCTAAATTTTGGAGTTCTTCGATTCGTAATTTAAGACGATGGTCCGGTTCACGGTTCGGTTCATAATTCATTTTTGGCAGTGGTTCGGTTCGGTTAAAAGCAAAATTGGAATTTTTTCGTTTTATTTTACCGTGCGCATTGTAGATAAATAGTGCTATCGTGGAGAGTTGCTTAACTAAAATATCATGTACAATTTAATTAATATTAATTAATTTAATAATATTAAATAAAATATTTTTAGCACTTCAGCACTAGCAGCACGGAAGCAGTGATTACGTGGAGTTTTCATTTATCCGAAAGAATATAAAATACCTTTGAAATAATCATTTTTGTATTTGTTATATTTCATTTATATTTTATATGGTAAGTTACATTTATACTTTCCCCATACGTAGTAATGGGAAAGTATTGTGATCACGAAAAAAATCGACTTCGAGATTTCAACGGAAATACACGTTTTGCGGTCTCTAGAAACCGTTTAGACTATTTTCGGAATGATGTGTATGTGTGTGTGTGTATGTGATTTTGGACGCTCTAACCAAAAAGTACTTGTCATATTAACACCAAATTTCATATAAGTATAACACTTAAGCATGGGCAGAAAGAAGTGATTAGTTGTTGGACAAAAACGGTTAACCGGAAGTCGAGGTTTATTCGAAGCCGGATTCGGTTTTTGTAATATTTCTCCGATAATACATCATTATTGTATACATTGACCACTACAAAAAATGTAGAAAACATAATTTCCTACATCTTTTATTTCAAACAATTTTCCATAGCAGTTATTGTTTAGGAATTATTTATAAATAATCGGTTTTTCGATTTCCATCAAATATCTACTTTAAAACGTCGTTATTGATAATCTTCGCGGGGACCAAAGTTGTAGAGAATGATATCTCTTCCAAGTTTTGTTTGAAACAAATTTTCGTAGAGCCAACCGTTTCGGAGATATTTTGATTTTTCTTAATTTCCAGTATACAGCGCCACCACCATGTAGCGGAAATTCTGTAAACATTCAAAATATACCTAATTTACGGCAATAAGGAAGACTGTATTCTTTTACGATACAAAATGATAATTTTGCCTCATAATGCTATTCATAATAATTTAAATATCTATACCCCAAATATGGAGAAAGTCATGTGTTGGCCAAATCAGATTTTTTTATTTCAAATCGTGAAAAAAAAATCTTAAGGCAGACGGTAATTAACGTATAAACTTTTAAAACGACGAAAACAGGCAACGGCGCTCCCAGAAAACTTTCGCAGTCTCCCACGCAAACATTACTTACGCATGGGTATAAACGGATATACGTACGAGAAAATGTATTTTAAAGGCTCCTTAAAATTTTATAAAAAATAATTTCAAATTTATACAAATACGTCAAAGACACATTATGATTTGCAATGGTGTTAGAGATCGATATCTTATAATATAAACGGCTAAATCTCTAGGTCATCATTTTCTGCGTAACGCTAAATAGCTTAACATATCTCTGCCAGTCCAGCCAAATTCGGTAGGATTTCTATGAATACGTTCAAAAAGCGATAGCTATAAACAAATTTTAAAAAAAATCCCGGGTTCAGCGCGAGGAGATATTTTACATTCAATATGAATTTCAAATCTTGGCCCATAAGTTTACACGATAAAATTTAATTTTCAACGTGCAGAGTTTTACTCCTTTGGCAATTAATTAGAAAGAATTTACCTACAACCTTCAAATTAGGACATTTTAAAGTAAAATAAACGGGACGTTTAGTGTTGTTCGTCTTTTTTCACCTAAAGGTAAAACTTTAGCAAATTTTACGTCTAAATTAGCCGATGTAAGAGAAATCGTTCATTTTCATCAATGATCGCCCTAGAAACGGGCATTGTTGTTTCAAGCCATATCTACTACTAGCAGAATTTCCCGTTGGATTTCAACGGATTTATTGAAGCTACTACAAAACAACATACAACTCTTTAAAATATATAGTAGATACTTTTTAAATTATAATTAGATTTTCTTAACAATTAATCATATTTGCTTCTAACAATCCGTTTCCGAGCCTATTGCAATCAAATATAACGATCATTTTATTTCCTATCATATTACTTTCGCCAAATCCAGCTTCATTCCTTCTGTAATTATGACTCGCTGAAATATTTAATTTTATGTCTTGTAAGCAAGAAACCCGTGAAAAAGCAACGTACAGTTTTCCATGATTGAACACTGACTGGTAAATGTACACCAGATACGTGAGCTTCTTTACGTTAATAAACGTTATAATGTAGAAGATAATGATTTTACTTACAAGAAATGTAAGATTTCAGTATTCAGTAGACGAAAGAAGGTTCAATTACTTGCATCAATAAACGTTTCCTGAATAATAATCAGTATCTATTGACGTTTCTACCCATAAACATCGAACGTTTCGTTCCTTAAACAAAAGTGTGAATCGAATAACGCTAAACTTTCGTCTGTTTGTAAACTTCATTGAAGCTAATTACATCGGAGGTGACAATGACGGTGGCCACCTTGGCAACGCCCGGAAAGAGTACGAAAACTTCACAAAATTTCGAAACAAATTGCGTATTTCTGAAAACTTCGACCGTGTAACATGTAAACTAAGATAGTACATAGTTTTCTTCGTCGAATGAAGCAAAAACGAAAAATATCGGTCCATATTTACGTATTTTGATGCTTGAAGGAAGAATACCTTGCTAGTCAGGAAATGGATTCATACGTGTTATGTTATGGGAAAAAGTTAATCCCCTATATTGGCAGCCTGATTAATCCCGGTTGACTAAACCTTGACATTTCACTAAGATAGGATGTAAGGAAGAAACGTACCAAATTTGGTTATTCTATCTTTTATCGTTTAGAAGGAGTTCCATGAAAAAACACGCAAACCAACAAACACGCTTCAAATATATTATAGTAGATTACGAATGTCATTTCACGTATATTGATAAATATCGATACCACATTCTCTACTCGAATATTCTGTTTAGTGGAGCTTTAAATGAAATTCGTGATCAGGACATAAGAGATTGAAATTTGTAATCATAAAAATATTGTTTACAATAGTAAACTAAATAACATAAATGTTTTCGCGGCACTAAATCAGTACGATAAATGATTTTATTGGTTTCGCCTTTCGTTGGCGTGCCAACCAAAGTCGTGTTGCGTGCCATAGGTTAGCCATCACTGTACAATAGTATACAGATATAATAATAAATCTTTTTACGGTTTTTTATATAAAAGGAACAATATATATATATATATATATATATATATATATATATATATATATATATATATATATATATATACATATGACTTATAAAATAAATAACGTCACAGAACACAGTAAGATATTAACAAATGACTGCATAGGAATTAACGTTCTTTATCTTGAATGACCATCCCCTACTCTTTGCCCAATTTTTGGACACGAGGTTAGTCAGCTATTAAAATTAAAAATAATAAGAAAAAGTGTAATCGCATAAAACGGAATAAGAGTTCACTTGGTACATTTATGTTTAATTCAAGAGGAGATTACTCCTTTAATGGAATTCAACAAAGTGTTGACCTCTTCAACGGAGTTTAAAAAATTGTATCAATCAATCATGACTATATCGTGAAAGCAGATAAAGGAACGAAAATTTATAATATACTTTGATAAAACAGTGCTATTTATGTCTAGTTAGCGATTGATAAGGCGAAATTTTAAAACTTCCATCTTACTAGTTATAAAACTAAGCTTCTGAATTTTCCGCCCTATTCAATGCTAAAAAATATATAACAATTTTAACATGTCTGTATTTACCTTGCTATCCTACTTTTGTGACTTCCCTCCGATAAACTCTAGGGAGATCCGTTTATTTTATTCAGCTGCCGATATTGCCCTCTAGCGGTGTATGGAAATAAACCTTCAAAACACCGCTCTCTTTCTCCATCTATCTAGCTTTTAATGAGTCGGAACCGTTTTTTACCCGAAATGCAAACAAATGATTTCCTTTAATCAACAATAGGTGGCGGAGAATAACGGAGGCAATAAACCTTTCGACGGGAGACAATGCATTTTCCGCTGAGCTTTCTCGTTGGAAACGGCAGAAATTCCGATGGATCGCTAGGATGGTGAACCGGTGTTGCTCTCCGGCCATTTCGTTTCCTTAGGCGAAGCTTTTGTGTTTGATGCTAGATGGATTAACATTGTTTTAATTCGGTCACCTGTGTTTTTTGTCTTCTGTTAGTATGCTTTTACAATGCGAGCGGATAATGGACGTAAAACTTTAAATGGGCGCATACTTGAAATATTGCTTCCAAATAACTTATTCTGAAGTATTATTTCCCGCTTTTAGGATAAATTCTGTCATTATATCTCCGTGATGCCTCATTACATCCGCTCAGAAATAGCTTTCAGCTTCCTCTTTCGTTGTTTCGTATCTACATTCATTTATATTTCCTGGGATTGATCCTTACATGCACGCTCTCTATCGTAAGCTTAGAGAACGAACTCCACCTGGAAAAAACGTCACCTCACCTTGTCAAATAATATAAAGGATTAATTTAAAAATAATTGAAATTTTTAATGGGGTTTATTTCAAAATCTTAGCTATTCATAACTAAGATCGTATGCTATTTTTTTAAGATAAAACCTTTATTAAGATAAATGTGATTAATTGGAAAAGGACACTAAAATATTATGGAAGTCTACAGGGTAACAAACCCAAACACACGCTGCAAAATATATTATAGTAGATAATATATTTTGAAGGGTTTGTTTCTTCATGGAATTCCTCCTAAATGATAAAATCAAGTATATTCAAATTTGGTACTATTCTTCCTTACATCCTAACTTAGTGAATTGTCAAGGTTTGGTCAACCGGGATTAATCAGTGCTGCCAATATAGAGGATTAACTTTTTCCCATAATATTACACGTATGAATCCATTTCTTGATTTGCAAGGTATTCTTCCTTCAAGCATCAAAATACGTAAATATGGACCGATATTTTTCGTTTTTGCTTTATTCGACGAAGAAAACTATGTACTATCTTAGTTTACATGTTACACGGTCGAAGTTTTCAGAAATACGCAATTTGTTTCGAAATTTTGTGGAGTTTTCGTACTCTTTCCGGGCGTTGCCAAGGCGGCCGTCATTGTCACCTCCGATACAATTAGCTTCAATGAAGCTTACAAACAGACGAAAGTTTAGCGTTATTCGATTCACACTTTTGTTTAAGGAACGAAACGTTCGATGTTTATGGATAGAAACGTCAATAGATACTGATTATTATTCAGGAAACGTTTATTGATGCAAGTAATTGAACCTTCTTTCGTCTATTGAATACTGGAATCTTACATTTCTTGTAAGTAAAATCATTATATTCTACATTATAACGTTCATTAACGTAAAGAAGCTCACGTATCTGGTGTACATTTACCAGTCAGTGTTCAATCATGGAAAACTGTACGTTGCTTTTTCACGGGTTTCTTGCTTAAAAGACAAAAAAGTAAATATTTCAGCGAGGCATAATTACACAAGAAATGAAGCTGGATTTGGAGAAATTAATATGATAGGAAATAAAATTATCGTTATATTTGAATGCAATAGGCTCGGAAACGGATTGTTAGAAGCAAATATGAATAATTGTTAAGAAAATCTAATTATAATTTTAAAAGTATCTACTATATATTTTAAAGAGTTTGTATGTTGCGCTTTAGTAGCTTCATTAAATCTATTGACATTCAACGGGAAATTCTTCTACCATGGTCATAAATCTATATTCATTTACGTAAATTGGTTAGATAAATGCGATAAATTACGTATTTTAAAACATGCTAATGTTTGAAATAATTCGACGATTTTTTAACGTGCCTTCGTTGTCTTACTGAAGTCTTTCTGCATATTAAAGGCAGTTGCTTGCGCTGTGCCTTCGCATTATCTGAACAGAAAAGATATTATGAATTATGTTTGCCAGATGCAGTTTTTTCACATGGATATAGCCATAACTAGAACACGTGACAAACATAATTTGAAATTTTGGGTTAAGGATAAAGATAATCAAGGGCAATTGCTGTTAAACGAAAGAGTATTTATAAGGAACGTCGTTATAAGAGAGTTACTGAATAGCTAAAATAATATTATTGAGGTATAAGACTGTTTTCCTCTTAATTTTTTTAAACTATTCCTTTGTTTTCATTTGTAACCCATTCCAATCATATTCATATATTATAATTTTATCATTTGTTTGTTGGTTTTATTTTTATATTGTTTGTTACCAAAGGCCGTTTTAAACGGGCTCCTTCGTCTATCCATATAAATAAAAGCCTTCGGATATAAACCATTTGGAAGAAGACAATATAACGTTTCTTATTCTTTTCATCTTTTTTTCCGCCTACAGTTCGAAATCGCTCAATTTAAACGTTTAATTAACACTGTTTGAGAAAATCTTACCATTTTTAAGGGAATGTTACCTTGCCTACCTATTCCATTGTTAGACGTCGATATCATATATTTATTTCAATCCTTGTGGATATAAACGTGCTTTGAATGCTTTTAATACGAGATAGAGGGAGAGAGAGTGGGGGAGGGAGAGATGGGGAGAGAGAGGGATGGAGAGGGGGAGGGTAGGGGGAAACGATTTTCAAGACTGTTGAAGTTTCTGATGTTAATATGATCTCCCTAAATAATTTGAACGATCCTATCTTTCCTCCGGTCATTTTTGACGGGAATTACACGAGTTTATCATAAATAGCAAACGGCACACGCGTCGATTCCCGCCAACAACTGAAAAATATCTTTCCGTTGAAAATATATATTCAATATCACAAACTTATTATTCTAAATTTATTATGTTATGCAAACCATCTCATTTTTAATTTAATGTGTTTAGTCTTTATTATGTACTAAATTTCATTAAAATCCACTTAATATCTACGAAGAAAATAATTGTATCCGGATAGAAGAACGGACAAAACGAAGCTAATATGCGCTAAAGCAAAAGCTGGAACGCCTAATAATGAATTATTAATATTTTAATTCACAAATCGTGCGGCAGTATAAGAGACCGCGTTGTCTCAATAGTTGAATAAGACATTACGTTATAGAAACTGTAAATGCACGGCTTTATTTTTTCATTCAAAGATCACGTAAATGCACGAAAAAATTTTTATGAGGAATAATAATAATAAATTGAGGGTCCGAGAATCCAGAGAGGTTGAGAAATGTTTATTAACATGGTGCAAATTTACTATGACGGAATTTTGCTAACACACTAAGAAAGCCTTCATTGACACTAACTTAAAAGCAACACAGGATAAATGGAAGTTTCTTGAAAATAGACTGTAAAACTAAAATTTAACGTTTGAAACTTTGCTTTGATTTCAATGATATCATTATCAAATACGCAAGGAGTTGCATCAAAGGCACAGAAAGGAATTACTTTGAATTAATTTCTCACTATACCAAATATTCTCTTGAAATTAAAGTACATATATAGAAAATGAGACGTACTTATTCCGGGCTGGATGATTTATCTTTTCCTTAATGCTGGCAACACTTAGTTATTCACACCGTTAAGCTAAATATTTTAATGGAAATAACATATGTATAAAAATTTAATTCCTATTTAAAGTAACGGTTAACATCCAATATAAAATTGATTTTTTCGAGTTTACATTATATACCTATCTAAAATTATTAACCTGTAACAAACGTAACTAATGCAGAAATACGCGCAAGAAACAAACGTGGAACGATCCTTCTTCAATATAATTAGCAAGGCCAGACAGAAAGATGCTAGTTCATATGAAGGAATGAAAGGTTGGGGACAAGTGTAGCAGACGAAATAGGAAAAACTTCTCTTCTCCCAATAGGCATTCATAAGGTCCTAGGATTTCCCAAATGGGTAAATTTCCCCATGGAATTGCCGGAAGTCCGTAGATATTATCTTAGAAAAGATTTAAAAGTCGTTTTCGTGGAACGAACCAAGGGACTTGAGGATTAGTGAACTTGGTGGAGATTTGGACCCCATGGCGACAGGGTATGGTAGCGTGAAGGAGGCGATGGCCATTTGAAGTTTACTGATCGATGGAAAAATTCCACCTTTCGCTTACACATTTTATGCGAACCGAAATAAAGGAGTGAAATAAATTTCGGATTTCAGTTTCGGTTCGGGTTCAACACATTTAGTTTTTTCGGGTCGGTTCAGGTTCGATGCTCTGAATGTTACTAGATAATTAATTCTCAAATTCATAAAAATGACACACACAGCTGTAATCTAAATGAATGCAAATTCCGATTGTGTAAATTTAAAAACACGAGTAAAAGTTTGGCAGGCACTTATTAAAACTGTATGTATGAATAAGCACCCGCAGAATAGAGCAGGACTAAATGTTTGAGCTAGGTAATAATGAAGTTGTATGAGAGAATGTATAAAAAGAGAAGTAATAAAACAAGTTAGTCTCTCGTGAAAAAGCGAAGGTCAGAAAGTAAAGAACCGGAAAAATTGCGTTTGATGGATAAAAGATTTCAAGGAAAAGGTAAATGAGATACTTCCAAGGAAATGCTTTCGTGCAAAAATGTTAAGTACAATTTTGCTATAGAGAAATATCCATCAAGTTAAAGGGCAATGAGATACATACAAATTTAGACGGTACACGTATTTGAACGAAGGACTCAAAGGATATTGACGGCCCGGAAAAAAGTATAAGAAATTACATGAGGTAGAAATTCTATTTTATGAAAAAAGTAACTATCTTGATAAGAACTTCGAAAGATCACCAGGAAATTGAATACATAATAGTCGGATATAAGATTTATAAAAGGATTTCCTGTAGTCAAACACGTTTAATTAACTACAGAAATTCAAAAGATGCTTACACTTTATAATTTACTGTTCTGCAGAACACAATGAGTTGTTACTTTTACGCTTTCCCCAATATAAATGGCGGTGTTTATTCTGAGTGACAGAATGTTTAACGATGACAAAAAAGGAGAAATAATCGAAAACGCTTTACGCTGAACTCGGTATTTATTAGATTATTGCCTTCCTCAAACTGTGCATTCAACAACGTTTGGTGCCATCCAAGGTCACCCATGAATCAAATCAGTGGCCAGTATTTTGATGTTAACATATGCAACGGTGTCACCTGCCTATTGCTTCTATTATTAAAACGCTCCTTAAACGCTAATAGGATGTTAGTAAAACATTTTAGGTGGCGACAAAGATAACCTTCGGACTAAATGTGTCTGAGAATACTATACAAAGTATAAAAATCTTCAGCTTTTATGAGTTAACTCAGCGAACGTGAATATTTAATAAAGTGCCACATTATGAGGAACAAACACAAGCAAAATACGTATGAGCACGAAAAATTTTCATTTTCTAGATATGGAAGGTAGGTTTTTGTATTTTTACATTTCATACGCCAACGACGTCAGAATATTAAATTTTTCCGAGGAAGCCTCAATTACTACGAATTCTAGAACAAAATCTCATTTTATTTTTGAAATGAATTTCTTCTCAGATACGTCCATTATTTTCCGACTCAGTTCTTAAAAAAGTAAAAGAGAAGTAATCAAATAGTGTGAAAGGAATCTCGGTGGCTCATTTTACTTTGTCATATTTGCTCAGTGAATACATATGGGAATAAAAGGAAATCAATGACTACTTGTTTGATAAAAAGAATTATGTAGGACGTAATATTTCTGAAGATAAGGTTTCATCATCTGTGATTTGTACCCTCTTTCCGCGGTTAGGCCTGTAACAACAAATTAAACATCCTTCTGCTCTATGCTATCAGATTCATTTTTATGAAATTTTTTATACGCGTTCGTCCGATATTTATTTATTTATATATATATTTTGGGGTAGACCATTTTTTGTTCCCTCATATCTCTTGAACGAATGATCGGATCGTAAAGAATGTTACACTGTTAGAAATATTATGGCTTGCAGATAGATAGTTTTTAGCCCATAAACAATTTTGTACCTCATCTACAAGTTAAACTGTGAATGTTCAAACTTTCCAAAAGTCTATATGGTTGCGGTGGCTCTGCTGTTATATCTGGGGGCGTTTTAGTATCAAGAAAATTGAACTACTACATATTCACAGCATTCTGTGCCCCATCGTTAGGAATGATAGCGGGAAATACGGATTTGAAAGTGAGTTGTCATTTTGATCAATATATGGCGAGTTAAGTTATAACGCTTAATTGTACGAAAATTTTAGCTTATTTCTATTATGTCATTTAATACCTCCATAATATTCACAGTTTAAAATTTTGAACTTTTTCGTAATGCAATTAACAACTCATAATCAGTAGATGTTTCCTTTGCGAATGTATTTTTATTCCTCACGCTGCGGTAGAGGGCGTCGGGGTAGAAAAGTTCTTCGAAATTTCAAAACTTGCGAAATGGCTTGCCGTGGCGTAGTGGCGAATGCGTTGGCCTGCCACGCTGAGCATACCCGCTCAAAACCCGAGAAAGTGGATTTTTTTATTTGCGTGTTTAGAGGAGAGCACGCGAATCAACGCTTCTTCCTTCGGAAGAGTCTTCCTTGGTGCTTTTCGAAAAGAGTAGGCTAATTCCGGTACCGGGTTTCTCTTCTTATTTCCTTTGCGAATTAAAATGACGAGTCTACAAGCGCTATAACCGTTTGAAGTCACAAAGAATTACGAATAACAAACTTTTACATCAATCATTGTAAGAAACCGATTGAGGTAAATTATTTATGTTCGCTATTTTTCATTGATTGTTATTCATTTTCGCACTTAAAAGATGGAAAAAACTAAGAATTAAAAAAAATCAAAAATAAAATCTTTTTGCTTTATAAAATAGGCGGCCTTAAAAAGGATAAAAACAAGAAAATATTCAGATTATTTGTTCGTCCTAAAAGATTTTGGTGTCATGTTCTTGTCATTACTATAACTTTACATATCATTTACGTAATAATCTCATTCCATAAGACGGAGTTAATGGATTTTTAATGTAAAGTAAATAGGAAAACAAATTTTTTTGATGAAGCTCAACCTTGAAAACCTCCCTTCAAAGCGAAATTATTACGTAAACGATATGTAAAGCAACAGCGCATTCATAGTGAGCCGCACAAGGTACATCATGAGATGCATTGTATCCACAACTCTCCTTTTTTATCTTTGGAGAAGAGGCCAGAACAGAAAAGGCGATAAGCATCAGCAGAATTAGGGATTGAGTTGTCCCGGAGGCAGTTCGCGGCATTCCGAAAAACATTGAAGAAGTAGAGGTATGGTCCTAATATGGGCTTGTAGAAGAAGAGACGGTAGCCCACATTACACGCTTAGCAACGAGTGAACATTTTGATGCCATGAGATGCTATCCTACGACAAATTAGATCTGAACGACACACACTTTTAAAGCTTTGTCAATGCGTAATAAGTTAGCATTTACAAAAGTTTCGAAAAACACTTGCCTTCTATGCAATGAGATGAAGTATACACACTAAAAAAAGTTTTCGGAAGAGAGAAATCACGATTCAGCCCGGGATTCTTCCTAGCATGCACTTAGCGGAGTGTGACTCATAATCAGAAATTTTCGACCATGGAACTTCAATTTGCCATATTCAGCACCAGGCTGCAGCACTGCCTAGACGAGATAATCCGCTAGCCCATATTACACACCTTTCTCACATTCGGACCTTCTCCTCTTAAGTAAGAAATTTACGCAAAAACCCGTCAATTTTTTAGAAAAATCCTCGTTGTTCTGAAACGGGAGAATCAGCCTTCTACGATAGTCCAGTGTTAGAATATACGCCCGGCAAGTGTAAGTTCCGGATTCGACTCCCGGTCACGGCGGAATTTTTTAATTTTTTAATAACTCCCGCCTCTCGAACTAAAAATATTTCCTCCTGCATTAAAAACAACGAGCTAATTGAACCAGACTCCTTGCCACTCCATGCCAACAGCTAGATACTGAGAAAAGTTCGATCGCTCCAAACTCGGCGATCGCGATCTATTTATAAACCCCTTTATCCCTTCTTCAACCTCCCTCACCTCCCCCCCATCCTCCTTCGCACTACCGCACTACTTCTTTATTGAGTAACGACCCGTCGAAAGAAATACTACCCATTTCGGACAGGGACGGGGTGAGAGGAGGAAGAAGAGGGAGGAAGAGGGTGAGAAAAGAGAACGGGGTGTGGGCGAAATCCTGTTCCTGGGACGCTCGCGCGGTCGAAATTTACGAGAAGGACCTCCAAAAAGGCCTTTAACAGCCCTCGGGTGAATTGGAGGCCCTTATCCGGACCCATCCATTCTCTTTCCATTCCGCAGCGCCCCCTCCTTCTAAACCCCCCCTTCCTTCCCTCCTCGGTCCCGCCCTTTAACATACCCGCTTCCAGAATCTTCCTTCCGAGATTCTCTCCTTTCTCATTCCGCATTAACATTAGCCATCAATGGGAGAAGATGGGAAGGAAAGGTCCTCCAAAAGGGGCTCACGTGCGAGAATATCGTGGAAAGGAGGAAGGAGAACCGGAGATGGAGGTGAAAAAGGGAGACTTCATTCCCGTTATATCTTATGGAATGGGGCTTTATCCATATTTATAGATTTCTTCTCGGAAGGACCTTATCTGTCTTGGGATATAGAGTTCGGCGTTCCTTTTTTTTTTGGATCGGCAATCCGGGGCGTAATTTATATTGGCATTTTGCGGATAAATGCGTCATAATACACCAGCGCCTAGTTCCCTTCCCCCCTCCCCCCCGTGATAGATTTATGCCATGAGGTTACATATTTTGAAGCATTTGTGAGCGGTGCGGTTACTCGGTCGATTTATTCCTCTCTGTATCTCTCTCTCTCTCTGTGATAAATTATGGGCCATTGGTATGTCTCAAGAAAGTTCGCCATCGACAAACGTATTGGGAAAAATGTTATAAATTGATGTTTTAGACATTTTTTTATTCAATATCAGACAAAAAGCGGTCTTGTTGGAATAATCGGTTAAAATAGATAATCAAAGGACGCCGTTGCGCTC
Source organism: Uropetala carovei (assembly GCA_036926305.1). NCBI lineage: Eukaryota > Metazoa > Arthropoda > Insecta > Odonata > Petaluridae > Uropetala > Uropetala carovei. Next base: position 7,440,568 of record JAXCHB010000277.1, read on the forward strand.
AAAGAAGTAAAAATTAAAGAAAGGAATGTTTTGCCTCTGTTTTGTTGGAAATTAAAATTAGGGAATAAAAAATGAAAGCATCAAGAAAGGGGTTCTTAGCTCGTAAATTCAGTTTTGCAGAATTATTCGATAATGATGCTGTAAAAGCCGTAAGGGTTCGATAAAGGCGTCTTCTCCTGTGGCACCTACATAATTTTATTTTTACCAATACGGATTTTTTTGCATTAGGTTGCTACGCTTGCTGATTCATTTGTTCATTCATACACAAAAGGCAAACATTTCGAGGTCAATTATAGCAGATTTATCACAAACGCATACATCAAACAAACAAGGAACAAAGCACGATGATGAAATAAAGAATAAAAACAACGAAAATTGGATACATGGCATTAACAAAACTAATAATATTAACCAAAGTAATAATAAAAATAAAATTATCGGATCGCATTGAGGAGCTAACTTCTAACTAAGAGACCACGAAGCTGGACCATTCAGACATACGGCTTAACCGGTTTAAATGTTGTTGGACACAACATGGCATTACTTTATTTGGGGATATTTATGGGAAAAAATAACATTTTAGGTTGAGGTGAGATCTCTGTTTAAGAGAGGCAAATTCATTAAAGTTGGAATGTTATAAAAGGCAATTATTAGAACATTACTTCAAAAGATACGAGTGCAAGAACTGCGATAGAAATGTATAGGTTAGAGTTGCTATAAAAAAGTGAGCTAATTTTCGTAGGATTCATGGTGAGGAACATGTTTAAAATGTAAGCGAATTAATATTTTTCTACTAATATATTTTTGTATACAATTTTTGAATTCGTAATAAGCATTATATAGTATACGCGTAAAGCTATCGTTATATTTTCCGTCAGTCACTTATTTCTATTCTGCAATACCCGTACACAAAATTTAAACGAATGGAATTTTCCTTTTATAAACATTCAAAGATTTCAGTGTCTGTGAAAACTGAAGGAAAGATTCCGTTCTTACGCTGCAACCCATCTAGGAAGGATTTCTAACGTTTTTCAAAAAGTCAAGCCCATCATTCGGTATTCCAATAGTACTCGCCGGCAGTGGCGTATCCAGGACTTTGTCAGAGGGGGAGTTTGAACCCAAACTCGAGAGGGAGAGGGGGTTGAAGCTAAACCCCATGATACTTTTATTTAGTGATTCGCGAGCGTGAAGGAAATTTTTGAATCGAGATAGGGGGGGGGGGCATGACCCCCAAAACCCCCTTTTGGATACGCCATGCTCGCGGGAGCCACTGATTTGAGAATATTTTGCAGTGCGCTCACGAACTCTGCAACAGTTGACAAACCGGACGAAGAGCTCTCTCTCTCTCTCACAAACATTTTACACATTGCCAAAGAGCATATTCTACAACTACGGGATCAACAAGTGGTCCCGCTCGTTTCCCAACTAAAAAAGCTACAATTCATAACCTTGTAAAAGTGCCTCCTGGATTAGCTAGCCTCTTGCGAGGAAGAAAAAAATCCAGCTGAATTAGAATTCGACAAAATATTGAGGGAATTCCCGCGAAAAGGTCAAGGTTCGCTTTTTTTATCGTAATGCCATTTAAAAGAAAATATTCCATTATCTAGATAAAGATGGAGGATGAAAAGTACATTATGCAGAAAACGAAAAATTAGAATGCTAAAATAATTAAGTTAAATAAAAATTAGGAAGTCACTGCAAACACGGAAAGAAAAATAAAATGCCGAAAATTGAGAAAATGGTGTTGCGTTTTTTGTAATTAATGACTCGCAATATTAAATTTAATACGGAATTAAAGAAAAGGGAAAATAATATAAAAACACCTGTGGAAATACGTTCTGACGGGGATGATTCAGCAGAGGTTCTTTCATCTGACCGTAATGATATCTGCGTTGAAGTACTAATAATTCGGACTGACATCATCGCTCAACCGAGGTGGTAGCGATGAATTAATTGTTTGAGATTCTTATTCTTAAGAACTGTATATATTTTACCCATTAAATCTTTTCCTTTAGCTGTTTAATTAATTTTCCTTTGCATTGGGATAGCAATTCCAGTATTCAAAGACAAAGTTTTTCACTAGGTTTTGTTTAGAAATAAAAAAACTATAGGGCAGCAACGGTTAATTTAAAAAAAATACTTTTATCGCGTTAACACTATGGGAACTTCCTATTTTAAGAATTATTCGAATAAAATGTTGTGATAATATTTTTACTGGCCTTAATATTTACTGTATATATAATGCTTCTTTTAAAGGATATATAACCGTATAATCAGAAATTCCATTAAAAGTATTGGGTTTTTGATCCAAATTATTTTTATAATAGCTAACCCTTCGCCAGATTAAAATCCTTTGTAACTGTTTTGGAAACGTGGCAATTATAAAGCTTTTCTTAAACAAAAAAACATTAAAATACACAACCTAATTTATTACGAGTGAAAAAAATAATACTTCCATTATTACGTTTACCCTTTCTCCAAATTAAGCTAAATATAACGGTGACCTCAAGCTAATATATAAAGTTTAGCCATAGGGCGCGGGAAGCATCCGCGGCCGATCCTCTGAGATCCAAAACGAGTTACGACAAAGCCACCTCTCCAGTCCTTCGTATGCAATTTCTGTTTCCATCCTCCTTTCCGTCCTCTTTCCATCCCTCCCTTCATCTCTTTTTCCCGCAGTCCTCAATCCCTCATTTCTCTCGTCCCGTTCTCGTCAACGAGAAAGTCCTTGTCGACCCGGACCGAGCCATCCTTCCTTACTCCTTCCTCTTTCCCATCCTCTCTCTCTCCCTCTCTCTCTCTCTCTCTCTCGTGGTAATGCAATTTCTGTCCACTCTCGTATAACTCGTCATTTGTCAGATGACGGGAGTTTTCCAACGTGGTTGAGGCGGCGACGGTGGCGCCTCTGACACGGCGGGTGGATGGAAGGGGTAACTTCTCTCTCTCTCATGGGATGAGGAGGACTTAACGGGAGAAGAAATTGACAAAGTGGTAGATGGTCGGTGTGAAGGAGGGGGGATAAGAGTGAGTGGGAGAGGAGGTGTGATGGTTTTATAGTTGGGATGAGATGAGTGTTTTCCCGGAGAGATGATGAAATAAGTTTGGGACGCGTTTTAAGGCGTCACGACGCAAGGAATTGAATTTCGTGTTTTTATACTTCGTAGTAAAACGCGATACGGGTGTCGTGTGGGCACGTCGCTCGTCAGTTTATTAGCCTTATATTTCGTGTATCGGTGGAAAAATACGCGTTGTTCTTAATTAAAATAATAGACAAAAGAAAAAGTACATTTAACTTCACTTTTAAACCCTACGATTTAAAATTACCTTTCATAACTAATAATGAAAACAACTCGGCTTTTAAATTAAAAGTTAAAACAGGAATTTTGGTCAACCGAAAATACTTTCGTGCTAAAATTTGTGATTTTGAAATAACAGCTAATTTTAAACACTTTTAGAATGTCTCTTATGGTATTATTTCATGATGTGGAGAAGGGATACGTTTTGACTTTTGTTTTAGATCAGTACCTAACCATAAAATATATAGATATTATTCCAACATATTTTTACACGATTTGAAACGTCATCATTGTAGTTAACGCTGCGTTAAAACGTTTGCATCTAGAAGTTGTAGGTAATACACAAACACACACACTGTACACACACACCCACCTTCGCACGCACACAGACACACATTAGTGTAATTATCCGTCAAATAAGACGGGTATGCGTGGATTAAGTATTAAGTTAAAATAAAATTCAAATAAATAATTAATGATACCGATTACAAAATTCACATAAATGAATATTCCAGGAAGAAAATTAGTTTTCGGCAAATAAAATTGTTTGCAAGTAAAAATTAATGAATATTTATTCGTTAATCATTACATTACACCACTTTCGTGAGCCCAAAACTATTTTTACTTTTCGGAACATTCAATTTACTAAAATTTTAGGCTTCTTTTTTATTTTTTGAGGGTCTACAAAACCTTACTTCATTTGAGTAAATTCAAATAAATTCAATAGTACTAACTTTCGTTGTAGCTACTTGACAATATATTCAGCGAATGCTGCAATTTGATGCACGGCGCAATCAATTTAATGGCTGCCATACCATAATCAACAGTAACGACATTTTAGGCATTCGTTAACCAATTCTTAAGAAATTAAAATGGTTAATTAAGACGGACGTCCCGCGAGGGGTAAAAAAAATAGCCAGATTAATAGCGAAACGGTCGACTTCGCTCTAAGGAAAATAATAAAATCTACTCGGTTAAAAAATCTTCGATTAATGGAGGGAGAGACAGAGAGAGTGTGTGTGTGTGAGAGAGAGAAAGAGAGAAAGCACGCTCATTCGAATTGACGCCGTGACCTCCAAGAACTTCGCCGTCCAAGCAATCCGAGCATCGGTGTCAACTCTAATCGGATGAGAGAGAGAGACGTAAATTCTCTTTTGCGTCGCGTCATTCCTTCATAATTAAGAAAGTGGCACTCATTCGGTTAAGGGATATCCCGTTCTCTCGCTCCAAAGGCATTAGCGTCCGCTTTTATTCTATCCGTTGCGTTCACCAGCGCCACCTCGATACGCAGACCCGAGAAAGAGAGATATAGAAGAAAAAATCGGTACAACATACATTGTACAAACTTTCTCATACACTAATGCGTCGTTTAGTTATCTTTAGAAAATGAAAATCGTGTGAGCCTGTTTTTAGAAAATCCAATTTTTGTTAAAGTTGCCCAAGAATAAACTAGCCTTATATTCATCCATTGAGAAAAATAAAATAGGTAGTATTATTGTAGATGTATACTCAAGTAAATGTACGAAATTTGATCAAAATCGTTAGAACCGTTTTTGAGAAAATCGAATTGTTGCTAAAGTTGCCTAGAATAAACTAGTCTTATATTATTTTTTGAGAAATATGAACCATACAGTATTATTGAAGACGTAAACTCAAGTAACTGTACGAAATTTGATCAAAATCGTTATAGCCGTTTTCGAGAAAATTGGATTGTGGTTAAAAATGCGTAGAATAAACTACTCTTAATTATTGAGCAATGTCAACCATTTCTATGTATACTCTGCTCAGTATGATAAAATGCCTAAGTACGAGATTTCATTCATTTTCGTTTTACCGTCTAGGTTCCAGAGCCAGTAACAGACAGACAGACATTGCAAAAACTACTTTCTCGGATTCAGCGACACCTAAAACGTGTATTTCCGTAAAAATCTCGAGGTCGAATTTTTTCGCGAAAACAATATTTTCTCGATACTTCGTATGAGAAAGTGAAAAAGCGGACGAAAGAAAATCAAGGAGATAAAAGAATTACACGCATCATTTCAGATTCGTTTCGTTCTCTTTCGGGGAAAAAGAGAAGGCTCCTTTTTTTTTTTAAATAAATAGATAAATATCATTACCCCGTGAAGTACGTGCTCGACGACTTTTATTCTTTTTAATGTATGCGTAAAACCATTAAGGGTTATACGTTGCGTCTGCCTGTGTAAAAAAATTTAATATGACGCCTTTATGAAATCGTAAAAGACTCACCATAAAGGTCCGCGTTGACGGGTATGCTCTCCAGAGGTCCGAGTCTGAAAAATAATTAAAAACAGGCTTCAAATTTTGAAAATTATACACATTAACATAAAAATACAATTTGGCAAGTATTCTATGCCAGAAAATTTTTCACTTTTATGGCTTGGCTTTTGAAGAATTCTGATCTATAATTTTTTTGTTAATCATAATAAGACCCTTGGTATTTCTTTGAATTAATAATATTTTATTTGCGAAGATGGAACTAATTCAGTCACAGGCAGTGGGGCCATATTAATAGTTGGACATTTTATTTCTCGGACTTTTCAGATTGGTCCGAATGTGATGTGACGAATTTTAAGTTGTACTTTTTCTCTCTATACGTATATTATATTGTGTTCATACATTCCTGTTTTCTGAAATTTGTGCCGGTTTAAATGCTATGTCCCATAGTACCGCAAGATATATTTCGGGACAACATATTTTTCCTTTATTTAACATTCGTAGTATTGTACATGATTTAATCACGTGACAGTACTATAACGGTTATTTGACCTAATGCGACCATTACATAATTGTTCACATACATTTCATGCTCGATTTTGTAATAGTATTGAGTACGTATTCTTTGAATATATGGAATCCCTTGCAATAAATTATAACATGGCAAAGAAAATTTTCTTTATGTACGATATAAACGACAAAAAAGTAAAAAATCACATACTGTCCTGGTTGTGTCTCGACTTTTCTTTCTTAGAATACGCCATGATCCTGTTTCGCTACCTCAGAATCTGGTCACCCTAGTGCTATAAGTGGCACGCAAGACGATTTTGGTTGACACGACAACAAAAGGAGAATATCAATCAAAGCATATATCGTACTGATTTAGTGCGGCAAAAACATTTGTGCTATTTAGTAAGCTATTGTAAACATTAGTTTTATATTTACAAACTTCAATCTATTATGCCTTGATCACGAATCTAATTAAGTTGTCACGCAAAAAAATCAAGAACTTCTTTGTGGCACGCGAGGCGGAAAAGATTCGACAACTTCAGTAATGTTGGCACGCGGGCAATAGATGGTTCGCCATCACTGCCCTAGTGTATTACAATCTTGCAGCGATATTTTTTCCTAATGTTTTGATCTTAGCTAAGTAAAAATGCTAATTGTTTGGCTGAAAAATTTTGATTACTAATAAGACTGCAACGTAGATTGATCCTGCTATCGTTTACTTTCAGCACTAAAGTTGCAAATTTCTAGACCATATACAAAATATGGGATAATTTTCGACACATGAGATTTCAAGGAACAAACTCTTCGTGATATTCAGAACGATCGCTTGCAAATACGAAAAAAAAAGTAAAAAGTTTTGAGATCTTAAGTTGACTTCCTCCCTTAGAGTTCGGTCTCATCCACTCTACTTCCTAGTCTTGGAACAATTCCAATAAGTGATTCGTCTCCGCTAATACTTAACCGTGGTGCTTCGCAAAAGTTAAAGTAATTTAAGGGAGAGTTACATGCTAGTTTGCTGCAACAGTGCGTGCGTTAAAGGGATTTAACTCCGAATTTATGCGGGAAGAAAAGTATTGCCCCTTGTATTTCCCTTTTAATCTTGTTGAATCCCTTTCCTGTGTCCTTATCTTCCTCCCCCCCCCATTCCCTCCCTCCCTCTCTCTCCACTCATCCCATCCAAAAACCCTGCCGACAAATTTTCCAAATCCTTCAACTACATCTTCTTTCCCGCCTCTTTTTTTTATTCCTTTCTCCCTTCACTTTCTTCCACCCTTTTTCTCTCTCGCTCCCGCCAAACCCGTCTCACTCCTTCTCCAGGACTTCCTTTCACTCTTTTCCAAGAAACAATTCCAGTCCTTTTACTTATCCATTATATTCGTATTTCACCTTTCACTTTAAATATTGAAATTGGTCTGCTTATTTTATTTTTTTTAGTCCTGGATAAATATAGAGAAAGAGTGATCCCGCATCAAAATCCAGGAATTTTCTCAATTTAGTAGCCTTAATTTTTTTAATGCCTTTTTCGGGAGAGTAGCATGCGAGAGGCGAATCTAAATGGAGATTCGCCGGAGGGAAAAAACTGAGGACTTTTTAAAAAAAATATATTCTTTGAGAAAGGAAATAACAGCAGATTATAACTGTCGGGAATAATGACTCGGATGAGCGGGATCTTCTCGTAATGCGACTGAGCTCAATCGAAAGCGACTAAGGCTTTTCCTAACTATTATATTTTGCGCAAACACGGATAAGAAATTATAGGAAAAATACGTGATAACCAAAAGGTAAAAAATTTTCGTGGTGCGCTTTGAATTACGCATACCTGTTCATTCCCCATCTTGCTGTTAAGGACGCATTTCGCTATATCGTCCTGCCATCTATGATTTTTACACAGTACTTCTTATATACCCTCTTCATCCCACATGCCAAACAATCTTCGAGTGTTGCACAATCGATTCCACAATCTTCTTCTCCTATTCTATCCTCCTCTTTCAATTTCCTAACCTTTTCCCCTTTTATCTCCATTTTTTCACCGCGCGTTCTCCCTTTACACCGCAAGCATGCACCTACCCACACCACCTTATAATCTGATCCTCTCTTTCGCCTTCTCTTCCTCGCCACGCTCCGCTCCTTTCTTGATGGGACCCTTTCTCTTTTCTCCCTCGCACCTCCCACAATATTCCTCAATTTTTCTCCATCTCTCTCTCTCCATTTCTTGGAAAGAACGCCCTGCCATCAATTCGCGTCTTATTCTTTTCGACTCTCCCTTCCCTTCCAATCCTCCGTCCCTTCTCCCTGCTATCTTGTCCCTCTCATCCTCTCCCTCTCTCTCCCTCTTTTCCCATTCCCTCTTTCTCTCTTCTCCTCCCTTTGCGATTTCTCTCCACTTTATTTTATTCACCTTTCCTTTCTCCTCTCCCAACCTTTCCTCTCTCTCTCTATTCTCTCTCTCCCCCTCTCCCTCTCTCTCTATCTCTCTCTCATTTCCCCATTTTTCACACATTCCTACCTTATACCCCCTTTCACTTTTCCCTCCCTCCCTCTCTCTCTCCCTTCCCTCCTCCCCTTCTCCTCTCCTCTCCCTCCGTCCTCCTCTCCCTCTTATTCCTCCATCCTCCAATTTCCCTCGCCTTTCCCCTCCTCGCTACCTCACTTTCCTTATCCCCATCTATTCTCCCTTCGTTTTTCCCTCCATCTCATCTTTCCCTCTCCTCCTCTCTTGTCGTTACCACCAATTCCTCCTCCTCTCCCATCTTTTCTCCCTCCTTCCCCATACCACATCTTTCTTTCTCTTTTCCTATCCACCCGTCCTGAAAACGAGAACCCTTTTACGGCATTACTCCACCATTTCCCTTTCTCTCGCCACTCCCTACGTCCTCTCCCCCTCTCTCTCTCCCTCTCTACCTTCCGAACTCGCATCTCCGTACGGGTCCTACCGGGAGAAAAAAAAACTCCCACACTCAAACTCACACGCCCAAAACCACTTCCTCCCGAAAACCTCCGAAAACGACCCAAGGCAGTCCTTACTCCTGTGAGGCGACAGATAACGCTTAAGCCTTAAAGGGAAGGGGGGTTGAAGAGCCCTCCCCCTTTTGCTTGCGTGGCTTACTTTGGCTTTATTTATTTATTTATTTGGGCGCGTTTTAGTTTGAACGCGCGAGCCTGTATGTGCGTGTGTTTCCTACGGTATAAAGTTTTTCCCCTTCGAGGTTTTTTTTCTCTCCGTTGCGTAGTCCGTGATATACTCCTTCTTGAGGTGGGGGGGGGGGGGGAACTTTTTTTTCTCTCTAAATAAACAGCCTACCATCGCTTTTATATCTCTTCTGTCGCATCCTCGGGGCAATGCATCAGTATTATTTTACTTTCACTTGATGATTTACGGGTGCAATACTTGCGCAGAAGGGTGATTCTTATTTTTTTGTTGTTTCTGTACGTCGTTTGCGTTTAACTTTCCGTAAATCTGGAGGAGTTTATGAAAACCTTGAGTAAGAAATTGAACCATCCTCGCATATATTTCAATAATGGCGAAACTAAAAATAAGAAATTTTTTTGTAAAAATTAGGATGGCCTGCTAATGTACTTTTTATTTGACTTAGAAACTTAATGTAGTGTTTTATTGCAAAATTAAAATGTTTTAATGCGGAATCACTTCAATTTAACTTATTGGATCATAATCGACAAGATTATAATTTTAAAAGATTGTACGCAATTGATAAACACATTAGCACAAATTTTATTTTAACAGCAATCTTCATAAGCAATTTATACAATAATTTACTGAGAGTCCACCAACAATTTCGAACGGGGCACCAAAAAATAAATGTTTCTAAGGAGTCGTTATCCAAAACAAATCCTCAACGCCATCATAAAATAAAGTTCCAGCGGTACAACATCGGTCTTTTTCGAGGGTATCCGAAAAACATGAAATAGGTGAAAGCGTTAATCAACTCGATTGCTCCATTGAAATCCAATTCGTCTCTTCTTTCTTTTTTGTGCACTCGAGCTCCAAAAACCGCGCCCTGTAAGGTGAGCATCGGTTTGAAGCGAAGAGAGAGGAATTTCGGGGATATTGTACGAGGGCGGTGGGGAGAAAGGTATGGGGAGGTAAAAGGGGGGGGGGGAAGGGGATTTCGGTTGTGATGGAGGAGGGTGAGAATACGAGTCTCCTTTTCCTACTTCCCTCCTCCCCTCTTCGTCCTTTCCGTGCCGTCCAACGCCACCCTCTGCATAATTTTTGCCCCGGGGTCTTTTAATTGAGAAATGTGGGTGTGGACTGGGTCGGTTCCGGGAGATTTGCTGGGAGGGAGGGATATCCGCGGGATGTGGGGGGGGGGAGGGGGAGAGGTTGAGGGGGAGGAGGTGTGACGGAAGGAGGAGAGGAGAGGAGAGAGGAGAGAGAGAGCGGTTGGTCCTGAGGTTTCGAGAGACTCTGTGCGGGATGAATGAAGCGTTTTGGGGTGGATACGGTTCGGAGAAAGGGATGGAGAAAAGAGGTGGGTGGGGGTGGGAGGATTGGGATAGAGAAAGAGAGAGAGGGCTTCGCTAGAATGGCTGAAGGGTGTGGCCTCGACGGTGGCGTCCCATGCGTCGGATTTTGGAAGTAAAGATATGATAGTGAGGGAAGGATGGTGCAGGGTTTTTGCGCCGTAGGAGTTTTCGTGTTGTAAGGTCTAAAATGGATTGTTTTTTATGCATATGATCGCAACGATTAGTTAAAATTACTCTCCAGCAGTGTATTGTTAGTATATCTGCTTATTTATCTTGCTATCCCAGTAGTTTTCCGATTATAGGCCAAATTTGTCTTTGCGTAAATAGGATCAATATTTCTGATATTTATTCATCATATAAACACGCATTACACCCGAGGCGAATTTAAATGAACGTATACTTTGATTTTAATCCGCAGCATTCACCCTATGGAGGTCTATCAGGTCCTGTAATATTGTTTCAAAAATACAACTATGAGATCATTTATTCAAATCAGCTAACCGAGTTGGTACCATAAATCCATCTCAGATAAATTTATTTGATTTGGAACAAAAAAATCGAACGAAATACCATACAACGAACTCAAGACAATTTAACTGTACTTAATAAGTTATATAATAAGATCTCACGCAGAGCTACATGTATTTGCATTTATTAAATATTGATATTCGTTACGCTGTAACGAATGGAGAATAACCAAAAATTTAAAATGCAAGTATTTAACATATTCAGGAAAAAACGAACAATATTTATTCAAAGAAAAATTAATAAATCTACCTCGTATATATTTCCCAGAGTGAGAAACATTCTAGCAATCTCTTGCTAAAAAAACTGAAAATTAATATTTTAAATGCATTTCACATGTAACGATAAAAGGTACCTAACTTATTTATAGGAAAATTCGCACCTCATTAAGGTTACTTAAAAATACTTGCAAAATACTAGTTTTAATTAAGACCTATTTTAAGGGTAGGGGATTTCAACAAATCTATAAATCAAAACGAAATGGCATTTGAGTGAAAAGGTATTATGCAGTTCATCGCATAATACATTTCAATAAGTCAAGACGGTGCATTGGCATATTTCAAAGAAAATGGCGATTTTTTGACGTCCATATGCAATAGGTACCAATTTAAATTCCATGGAATATAACTTCTACCTGACGGACAATTTTTTAACAAAGACATAGCTATGTTCCGTCGATAATACGCCATATATCATCATGCACTGTTCTCTCCTTAAAAAAAAAAAAACTCGTAAGATATTAATCTTGCGTTAATCTCCGCGGTTCGCAGATTTTTCCGCTCAAGATTGCCTCTCATAACATATTCAGACATTGCACGACCGCCTGCCTCCTCTCCTTGCTCTCTTTTCTCCTCCTGACCACAGCATATAACTCTCCCGCAGAAGAGGGCTCTCGCCAGCAAGCCTTCTCCTTCCCTCCCTTTTCAACCCCTTACTATATATATCCCATAAATATGTATTAGTCGGGAATTCCTCTCCGCGAGGACGGGAAGGGGAAAATGAAAGGGTTGAAGGGATGAGATTTTTTTTTCGTACGAAGAGAGCCTCGCGGTTTCGTGACTCTCTGTGTGCATGTATGAAACTTTTGAAATGGAAGAATTTTAAAAGACAAGTTTTTTTATGTCTTACTTAAATCATGGAAATGAGCTTCCTTGGACCAAGGGACCTATGAAAATATTCAATTTATTTCCTCATAGGAACAAAGGTTGAAGCAAGGGATTATATTGTCGTGTAATAGTATGTTTGGTGTTTTATTTCTCTGATGCACCTAAATCGGTTTAACATATTATTATTTACATTGTTATTGTACATTATTATTATCTACCTACCAAAATTAACGTGTTATGGCTGGTTTAAATAAGAAAAAATACAATATTTTTTATTATGATGTGGCTTCCCATGGAATAAATCAGAGATGAGAACTCTTCAAATTTCATTCTGTAAATGCATAAAAAATCGCTCGGAAAATGGGTAATTATTAAATAATCATTTTCAATGGAACTGAAACTGCCATTTCAATGAAAAAAGTTCAAAGTTAAGCTTTGAACGAGATTGATCCGCCATTATAATTAAGTATTCATGTCGTCCATAAATTGCGAATCGTCGAAAATTGCTCGAAAATGATAATCGTGTAGTTTTCGTAATTGAATGCCGTCCATATTTTGAGAGCTGTTTGTGCATGTAACAACGTGAAAAACAACATTTCTGTATAAAATATGAAGTCGCGGTTTCGAACTTTTAACTGTAATAGCTTGTAAAACTTATAATCCATTTATTGATGGAGCTGCGGCTACAGGATTATCCTACGGGCAAAAGAATGCATCAATAAAAGCGACCCGTCACTTCGTCGCACGCGGTGGATCGCATTTGAACCACGAAAGTTTGTAAACGACCCGGACGCATATGCAGCGAACCACGCTGTAAATCTTGCAATATTCAATTACTCCGGCGCGCAAAAGCCCTCGAATATATACATGTATTTTTCCTAGCTATATCCCCCGGGGCGAGTTCAATTTTGAAACCTTGGCGCCCGTAAAAATCACAAAAAAAATAAATAAAATAAAACGCATCCCGAATAATCTGCATTCAAATGCAAAAGGGGACGAGCACGGTCACGTAATCACGTTACATCCTGCAAATGATAAACACGCCATTCCTCCGGGCCATTTCACGCAGAGAGAGAGAGAATGTACAACCGTTTTGCTCTTCCAAGCCACAAAGCGGTGATTTCCCCCCTCGTGTACGTTGGAGCGATTTGCATTTACCCGTCTCTCTCTCTAATCCTCCCTTTTACATCATAGCGACTACGAGCTCTTCGATTGAAATGACTACAACATCTGCAACACACTTTAACTTCTCTCCCTCCCCCCGTCCCACGTCATTCCGTGGTCTAGGGAACCGTGAAGAACATTGACGTAAAACCCGAGTTATATACGTTTCTCCGTTGCCGTTAACAGTGATTTTCCTAGTTTGTAGAGAGATGGCGCCCGTGAGAGAGGGGGGGGGGGGTGTGATGAAGATGGGAGTTTTTTTTTTTTTTAGACAGGAAGCAATAGAGGCAAATGAAACTTTATTAAGTAACAGGTTGGAGCTTCTTTCGCTATACCTCCTCATTTCCCTACCACTCCTAGAGTATTATTCCCCTCACGTTTACTTAATCCCATTAACGTCCCCAAACGAAACTGGCCCGAGGATAGGTGCAGTAAAACCTTCCACTCCAATTTTCACGATTCGTGTTGCATTTTTTTCTACTTTTTTTAATTTTCATTCCGCGTGAATTTCTTGGAAGTTTTCGGATGTGCGCTCCTCCCTCTCTCTCTCTCTAGCTTTCGCAGGAGACGGCGACAACCTATTTTTTTTCTTAAAGTCTCTCTCACGTCTCTAGACTTTTTTTTAATATAATGTTCTTTGAGGAGTTTTTTTTCGGAAAGTTATTTTTCTTTTAAACCCTTCCCGTGTGCGCTGAACACGGTTTAGCTTTCGAAGTAATCCCTCTCCTAGGACTTCCTTCCGTGACGCTTTAAGGGTATATTGAGTGCGACTTTGGGGGGACGAGCTAGGAGCGTTTGGGAGTCCAATCAAATTCGGGTCGCGACAACAACAGCAAGAAAAAACACACTTATCACGGCCATTTGTATCCCCCAAAACAGTTTTCGATTAGCTGCCTAATGTTTTCGGATTTAATTTCTTAGCGTGATGAGAATGCCACGTTTTCGGCGTTTTTGTTCTGCGATGATGATAATAATAATAATAAAAATAAATAATAATACATGGAATACATGGGCAGAGAAGGTCTCAAAGTACAGGGAGCTGACTGATGAAATTAAGAGATGCGTGGAAACAGAACTAGGTACAATCTATACCGATAGTAATGTCTGCCACAGGAGTCATCCCAAAAAAGCTAAAAGAAAGCCTAAAGAGACTCAACCTACACCCTCTGTCCTACATACAGATGCAGAAGGCAACAATAATCCGTCAAACATTAAACATACTTGCATAGAAATTAAATAGGAGGGGGCAACTTGCCATTTGGCCGTTGTCTCCTTCAAATCACCATTTGGAACAATGAGAAAAAGTAAATAAAAATAATAATTTAAAAAACTGTAATTATAAACGCAACATCCATAGTGAGGAATTTTATGAATAATAATATATAAAAAAACGGCATGCATTAAACTAAAAATGTAGACAGCTTGACAATGTCCGCTGTCAACATTAAAACCGAGTAAAACTCTAGAAACAAAACAAAAATAAAAATAATAACCTGAACGAGAGGTTAATATATATTTTCCTTGCGTCCAACGATGTATACGTAAACCACTGTGCCGGAGGTATACACTTTTTAGTCCTACATATTAGACTAGCAAACACTTCGGTAATTTTGTACTCCTCAACTGATTTTATATTTTATAAGGCGAGTGTGTAAAGAGTTACGGATAATTATGAGTAATCTTCAGGTGCAATTTTATAAAATTAAATGTACATATAAAAAAGAATTTTTCAATGAAAATACTATTTATACTCACTTTAACATTTCTACAAGATTACGACTATTTACAAAATAATTGTATAAATCTAATATAATATCTCAATATAATGGAAAACCTTTTTTTGCTGTTCCTTACGCGTAAACTTAATCTCAGATCAGTTATAAAAATTCACGCATTACGAATTGTGAGAATTTAATACCAGATTGATTTTACTTTTGAGTCATCCAACATTTGATACTTGCAGCTGTTCATAACCCGTCATGAAATGATTTAACTAACTTTTACGTTTAATTTGATAACATGCAAAATCACAACTTCCTATTAAATTTTGGTGTTCAGTAATTATCGATGAAAAAAATTTCCTAAACTTATTGAAAAAATTTGAATACTCCACTTTGTATAATCTGAGGACAGTAGTATGATAAAATTTAAATATTTCTTTATTACTTATTCACCATAAACTTTCCAAAACAGAAAGAAAGTCCAAGATTCATCTATCAGAGGACATAATTTCAAACCATTCCTTAAGTATTCCCATAACCAACTCCCTCCTTTAAAACTTTCATTATCCTTTCTCTCTTCCTTAGTTCGATAACTTAATTCAGCATTCATTTCGGTCTCATAAATGCATCCCATCTATGATGTTTCCCGACTCCCCCCCCCCTCCTCCCCATCTATCTCTCTACTATTAATCTAGTTCCTTCTCAATCTCCGTTAAGGGAATGGGACTTTTAGCCGCAGCCACCTCGCCGCGGCCACCTCGCCGCAGCCATCTCGCCGCGAAGGTACATTTCGCCGCGGCCATCTCGCCGCGGCCTTCTCGCCGCGAGGACTTCTCTCGCCGTGATTGATTAAAAATTAACGGAAAATCACGTTGAATATTCCATATTAGTTTTATTTTACATTATACGTGTATTTTTAAGTAGGTATATATGAAAATCTCACGGCCTATGCGAACAATGTTCAGTTTTCTTTCTGTCTTCACGTCTTTGTCTGATTTTCGTCCTTTTAGTAATAATAAGTGTTTAACATAATATTAATATTAAACGTGCTGATTATCCTATGCTATTAACATATCGATCTACCGTAGCAACAAAACTCTGACGATCGCGAAGAACCTTAATCGCTTATCCATCGCTAATTTGATAAAAATGCTTTGGGTGCGATTCGTCTAACATGTAACTATACACTATTAAATTGAGTAAATTGAGATAAAGCGAAAAGAAGATTTCGACAAACCAAAAAGAAGCGTTGAGTTTTCAAATACGAGTGCCCAAATATGGAGTTTTGAAGTGATAAAAACTATGAATTGTTTTCATGCTTGCTTCGTACTTTCTCATATACGAAGTATATTGAGAAAGTATTGTTATCGCGAAAAAAATCGACCTCGATATTTTTACGGAAATACACGTTTTAGGTGTAGCTGAATCCGAACAAGTGGTTTTCGCAATGCCGTCTGTCTATCTGTCTGTTACTGGCTCTGGAGCCTAAACGGCAGACGTTGAAGAGTAGAAGAATTGATTACAAAAGGAAACTTTTTGAAAAACTCGAAAGCTCCGAATTCGTTGAAGACGTACGCGGCATAGTCGTCCCCATCGGTGTTAGTGAACGTAATGTTAGATCAGAGTACAGGAGAAAATATGTCGAAACAAATCGCTAGAACAGAGAAATACTACAGATCCTTTTTCCCAGACGCGATAAGACAGTCCAAGAGAGGAATTAGTTAGAGTTCACTTGGTGTTGTGACACCCCCTGCCAAACGCTTCTAGCGGCTTGCAGGGTATTGATGTAAATGTAGACGGTAAAGCGAAAATGAATGGAATCACGTACTTAAGCATTTTATCATACTGAGCAGAGACTATGATGAAATGGTTGACATTGATCAGTAATTAAGGGAAGTTTATTCTACGCGTTTTTAAGAACAATTTGATTTTCTCAAAAACGGCTCTAACGATTTTGATCAAATTTCGTACAGTTACTTGAGTTTACGTCTTCAATAATACTACATAGTTCATATTTATTCTAGACAACTTTAACAATAATTTGATTTTCTTAAAATACGAAGTTGCCGCTTCGTTAATATGTGATTCACTTTGGAATACAAGTGGGTATTCTAGCTTTGCACATTCCACGTTCTTCACAACGCCAAAATTTCTCACGCTCATCGCTACTTAACCGCTCAAACACATACACAAAACCGTCCACTAATAGTTTCTCCTTTCCACGGATAGACAGAATAATTTCCATTTTAAGGGATTAGTAAAAGTTAGAAAAACTTTCGGAATGTTATTGTAAAGTGAATAAAAATGTTCACTGAGCAAGTTAGCAAGGATCCACAGACGATATCACACCGTGAATGGGAACTCGGAGGACGGATGTTTACCATACGGTAGCAAAGATAAGACTGCCATAATCATGGTCGATCTTAGGCTATAGCTCGATTGTTTAGCGAAAGGCCGAATTGTCCTACCTTCCATGGTCATCGACACCCTCACGCTCCCATACCCTGTCGCCATGGGGTCCAAACCCCAACCAAATTTACTAATCCTCAAGTCCCTTGGTTCGTTCCACAAATTTGACATTAAGATAATATCTAACGACTTCCAGAAATTCCATGGGGAAATTTACTCATTTGAGAATTCCTTGAATCTTATGAATGCCTAGTGGGAGTGGTTTTATTTTCTAGTTCAGTTCCTCGTGCAGGTGGTCAATAGAGGAGGAAGCTTCTTTGATACAAAGTATAACAACTACTGAAATATATTTTTAAGGAAACCTTTATTTATCATTTTATACATGCAAAATATAATAGTTACAATAATAGTTAATAATTATTTTGATATTTATTAGTCACTTGCTTCAGTGCTATCACTTTCATTCTCCGAATTTATATTAACAAGTATTTCTTCAATTCCGTTCATTATACATTCTCTTTGAATGTACTCATTTTCTGTATTTTTTCTGGCATACTGTTCTCCACTCATTTTCACCTATTAAATTACGTTTCTCCTCCACTAACTCCTGCGTCGTCGCCTGCCATTGTAAAACGATCGAGCTATAACCACGGCAAATTATGTATGAATCTCATCGAGAGAATTTTTTGAAGCCATTAGTGCATCTCAATAAGTCAATTTTTAAAAAATAGAAAGAAAAATTTATTCAAATGGTAATTATACAAAAACCTTGTTTTTGTGCTTTTTGATAGGCAAACTCATGCAATAATTTTCAAAAGTTTAAGACAACTTCTCTACATTAATGGCCGCCAGTCAACCATTCCTATGACTGCTGATATCAAGCACGTACACAATATAGGAAGTCTAATTTGGATTATACCCCTAGTTCCATTATAAACTCAAATGATACAGAAAATAATTTCTTCAGAATACGAATAAAATGTACTGAATAGACGCTTTAATAAAGTTTTCTAGATCAAAAGAGGAGATAATAATTTGCGTAAAAGCACGTTTTATAATTATATGCATTTCAAAAATGAATGTAACTCATGATGATCATTCATGCGGGTTGACTTAAAGAATTTAATTTTACAGTCAAGATAACCTAATAAAAAAGAATTTCGGAATATTTAATTGGTTATTCTGAATTTTAGAGTTTCGTTTCTAGTTTAACTCACAAACGTTTACCATAAAAATTCCCTTAAACACTCGACTTACTAAAATTCAATGACTTTCTCTCAGTTTATCAATACATACTGATGTTTTTCAACTTGGACTCGCTTCTAGAAAAGTAAAAACATTAAACTATTACACACTATACATTTTATATGCTTTGTATATCGTTTGTATTGCAGATAATACCATAGGTAAAAATTACAATTCGGAAGTAAACTTTTATCTATCTTCTCTAAAAATTCAACTCTGGAATAAACTTAAAAACATCCGCCGCAAAAAGTCCCCGCGGCGAGGCGATCGCGGCGAAAGTCCTCGCGGCGAGACGGCTGCGGCGAAAGGTCTCGCGGCGAGACGGCTGCGGCGAAAGGTCTTCGCGGCGAGATGGCCGCGGCGAGGTGGCCGCGGCGAGATGGCCGCGTCGAGATGTCCTAGACCCCTCCGTTAAACACTTTTTCGTCCGTTTTCATCTCTCATTTTCTCAAAGGTATTACACCGGGGATGAATCCAATAAAGGCACATCGTCCTCTCGTTAAACATACATTCCCTTGTGATTTAATATTTATTTAATTAATGCTTTACTGTCATAATATAAAAAAAGTATTTTATAGTAAATCATTAGGAAAAAGACAAAGGAACACATCTGGTCATGTTATAGGATTCAAACCCTCGATCTTAGGGTAGCAGATTCGCCATCAAATCCTCCATAAAAGCCATTTAACCCTTAGATTTTAATACCTTATCGGTTAATAACTAAAGAAATGTAATAAAACAAAAAACTTCAAAATGCGAGGCCTAATTCTTTCAAAACATCCACGACTCAAGTAATAGTGAAATAAACGGAAATATTTAAGTGGTTTCAAACGAAAGGAGCATTACTAAAAGTGTTTTGAACAAACTTATTTCAATGGGATCTGCCCTTCAGGGCAAGAAGTGCAGCAAAAAAAATCGCAACCTCGAGTTCCCGAAAGATTTTTTTTTTACAAACTCTCTCGCTAATTTTCAAATTTTCGGATAAACAAGTATTAATTTCCTCGAGTCATAATAATTCCCTTTCTCTTCTTCTCGCCCGACTTCAAATTTCATCGTGAACCGAGTGGAAATACGTCACGATTGCCTCATATATCCCCGTACGAAGTCCCTTCGGCATTGCATAACCGCTTTATTCCTCTCTCAAACCCTTCGTCCCTCCTCCCCCCCCCTCCCTCCCCCCGATGCATTCGAGAAGCCTCCTCTCTTCCAGGAGGAGGAGAGAGAGGAAGGAAATAAGGAGAGACGGAATTGATGTTGCCTAGCGCTGCGTTGCCCTTCGCGACTGCAAAGGGGAAGCATTGCATTCCAAATCCGATGTGGTAAAAGGGAGCGGTGATAAGAGAATCGGAATGGAGTTCTGTGGAGGGGGGGGGGGAGGCAGAAGAACACGCTTTGGAATACGAAATTCTAAGACTGAGGCGGAATTCTTCATGCGTTTGTGTTTTTTTGGGGTTGCTAGGGGGTGGGTTAAGAAGGAGACGGAATGAGGACGAAACTGGAGTCGGGGGGGTTATGACCTTTAAGTGTGCGGGCATTCTCCTTTCCACGAATCCTTATTGGGAAATTATCTTATTTACTCCGATATACACTTTTATCCAGAGTTGCGACATGTTCGAGGAGTGGATAACTTTTGATTGGAAAGGTTTTTATTTTGAACTCTTCTCTGCGGATAAGGGGAGGAAGTATAAGGAGAATTATAACCACTCTACGCGTTTATCCGAATTCGTGGAAATTTTATTTGTTTCAATTTGATGGATTTTACCGAGGAAAATACGGATGTTCAGCGATTTCCTAAAAAAAAAGAACATTCCACTTGAAGATTTAATTAAAAATTATTAACGTGCTTGGCGATACTTTAAAGGCAGCTATTTATTGATAATACTTTTCTTTCAATCCTTCTTAGAATGAATTTTGTATTTCAGTGCGTCATTTATTGAAAATCGTTTTTTTTTAAGGGACAACGCATCATATATCCTTAAGTACGACGTTTTGAAATGTGTATATTTGGGTGTATTATCGAAGTAAAACGCCCTTCAGCTTCACTTTTGAAAAATACCATTTGAAATTTTTTGTTCTATACGTTACGGTATTTTAATTTTGGTTTAAAAATAAGCTCCGTTATTTGTATTACCGAGTTTTTCTTTAAAAAACTACAAATTAACAATTTGATCCTTTTCCTTCCTATGTGCTAAATGCGGTATTGACCGTAATCCTACCTTCGAATTTAAAAAAGAAAATAAAATTTTCGAACACCGACTCTCGTAAAAAATTTTACCAGGTTAGAAATTTTTTATTCCTCGCCGCGCCAATGATTCACTCGACTTAAACCGGAATGCTAATCTATTCGCTTTGAAATGCGGCAGTCGCAGAGTAATTTCGCCCTGGGGAAACCTTCGGTCCATACGCTGCGGCAATTCCTTCCTCACTTCGCGCATCTTACGAGTCTTATTTCCATGGGATAACCTCTCTCTCTCTCTCGTCCCATTGGTTTCGGAGAAAATCCTCACCGCCAATTGAAATGCGCGCCTATTTTTCGAATCGTTACTCGCGGGCATCTTCCTAACGAGGCTCATCCTTGTACTGGATGCATCCTCCAGGGAAATGCACGCGGGCAAGAGATAACATCTAAGAGGAAATGCGTGCGGTGAATGATTGAAGCGGAGGGAAATTAAAGAAAGGCAATGAATTCGGAGTGGTGAGTTTTAATGAAAGCTGAAAGAATTGTTAAAATGGACATGGGTATATTACGTTGCGGGTAAAAATCGCTCCGCCTCGGCTACAATAAAAAACAATTTCCTCTTCGTTAATGAGTTTGATACTTACTAAATATTTCCTTAGGAATTTATCTTCAAAATCAGTAGAAATAGGTAATTATTAGCCATCATTATATTACTTTTACGAACCTTCCAAGTTAAGCAATGCGACAGTGATTTTGGAGATATAAAAGTATTATTCAGCTAAAATTCCCATTTAATTATACAAAAAATATATCAATTTCAAATTTGAAGCTACCGATTATATTTTCTGAAATGGCGTCTTTAAATATTCAGTAGCGGATTTACAAATCTCGTGGCCTAACGCATTGAGTGATTTGCATCTTCTCCTTTTAGTTAAATAAAACACCTGCTTTTTATTCAAATTTATAATAAATCTTTCCTAATGTTTCTAAATAAAAGTAACATCAACAGTTTTTAATCGATCTTTTTGCTACATTCAAATATTAAATATCAAGTAAAATAAAAAACATCCGCTGTTATGCACTGGTTACCTAGGTAAATCCGCCATTGCTGATATTAGATGTGTGCAGCAAAAATATTCGACGCAAGTGTGTGAATTTATATTCTAAATATTGATCACACAGAGAAAAACTCCACATATGTACTATATATGTCTTTAAAAACGACATATTAAAAAAAAATACTTCCTGATATTCTGCGTTTGGTTATCATATATCTGTAGTCTGAGATGAAAGAAACGTTTTCGGAAAAATATTCCTTGACCTAGTCCTTGCGCTTAAGAATCGGAGACGAGGAACAACGTAACATTCGGGAACCAATGTTTTGTGGAAAGCGCTTCATCCTGACGGGGAGGAAAAAAACATTGGAATACAGATGCTTTATCGTCATACGGCTTTTGCATGCCGTGCATGGAGGATATGATTTTTAAAGCAACCGCATTCCGTTAGCATACGAAAAAAGAAATAATATGACAGGATCCACTATGCGTAGTGCGCAACGAAATTGAGAAAGAACGGATATAGAGGCACGCAGGAATAGGGCAAAACGGACGACAGAAACGGTTACCATTAGACAACAAGGAGTTGGAAGTCTATTTTGTATATCCCCTAGGTAACGGAAAAGTCTCATCGACCCAGAACTAAAGCAATTCATGTTTCACCTCCATAATAATTCTGTATGTTTAAAAACGGCGGATACATACAATTTTAGGGCGGTAGAATAATTCTAGGTATAAAAAGGATGTAATCGAAAAAGAAAAAATTAATACTGAAGTGTGCCATCGGTATTTTCGTTTTAAGCGTATTGCGACCTAATAAAAGAACTATAGCACATGGACGTCGATCAAGATTTCGCAATCTGAGATAAGCCAAGAATTTTTGGGCGCGAAAAATTATTTTTGAAGTTTTATTTATTTCAAGCAGTAATGACAATTTTAAACTCAAAACAGGAGGAAATACAACAAAAGTACAAATTAACAATTTTTTTAAATTCAGCCAAGAAATCGGTGAGCTGCTCTAAAACTTAGGTTAGTTGAGATACTGGCGAAAAATTTAAGATTTTTATAAGCAAAAGAAAATCAGCTTTCAATGTCAATTAATCGTGCCAAACTTTTAATAAAACTCGTTATCTTGAAATTACAAAATTTCGTTAGAATAAGGTTGCACTTGTACCTTAAATTCGCTGACTATAAAAATTAATTTTTTAAATATCTCTCAAATGGGGTTCCGTATTTAAGCATAATCTCCTTTCCGTCCAACTTGATTCCTATTTTTTTACCGGTTGAACGATTTTCATCATTTATGCATGATCCAAGGGCACTCCAATCTGATTCGTGTTTGTGCGTGACATTATTTGGCTCCAAATATTTCCGTGCTGCGAAAACAAATAAATTTGTTGAATTTCTGTGCCAGATTAACCACGGATTTCTTTTATTCGAATTGAAAAACATTCTCTTTGAGCTGCCATCGACTTTTTTCGATGGCTCTGATCTCGATGACTTGGGGAAAATTATCAACAGGTCAGAAATAAAAAATTATGAAAAACTCTCTTATCCCATTCGAGTTTTAAACCAAAGTTTTAGAATGAACGCGAGCAAAAAAGTTTTCACGAAACAAAACTCAGGATTTAATAATGACGTTAATACGCTAAATTTTGAGAGTTGAAGTGAAATCCGCGTTTCATGCTAATTAAGCAAAACAAATACTCCAGTTTTACCGAACTCGTAACGCGAACCCGAAAGTTTTATTTATCGTGTTCATTGTTTTATTTTCGTGTATGCCCTGTATCGTCGCCCTGAATCCCACCCGATTATCAAAACTGAATTTTTGTTATTTATCGTGGAAACGGTATTCCGAAAGACAGATGCAAAATAGGAAAACCCTCTCGGGATTTATGGGTAAAAAGAGTTGAGCAACAGCGTGTGGATTGGCCGATACGTCCCGGATGTCCCTCGAACCCTAAACGCCTCCTAAAACTCTTTTACAATTTACTTTCTACTCCCGAGCCAATTCAGCGTCTTCCCGAAAGGCATCTTCCATTGCCATCTAGCGCAGTGATTATCAACCGAAAATCTGTCGCGGACCGGTTAATGGTAGGAACGTTCCACCAAGGACCGGTAAAATTAGCAGACTACTTTCAATTGAAACATTTAAAAATTATTTTCTTCGATGAAATTCCATTACAACATAGAAAACTTAATAATTAAAGACTTTAATCACAATTAAATTTTTGAAATAAAATCGTAGTTCTTTCTGGTAATCAGACGCGAAATAAGTCTTATATTTATGTTTTTAGTAAAGTTTAGTTCGATGGAATTCATCGTCGTGTCGGCCTTATATGCTATATTAAGTGTATTTAAATATTCCGACCTCAGCATTATAAAATATGTCAATAAAGAAAGGAAAGTTACCATAGCTCTTAAAAAAATTAGGAGTAAAAAATATTGTTCTGTAGAACTGACCGTACGACGACATTCCGAGTGCTTGGAGGCCCGGACCCAAAGACGGCATTTCCCGGAAGGGAGAAAAGGGAGAAAATGAGAGTAGCGCGCAGAAATGCTAAGGGGTGAAAGAAAATAAGTGGGTGGAACTGGGAAAACCCAAATCGAGATCTGAGAGAAGAAAACGGGAAAGGGAGAAAACGCCGCCCGTTTGTATCCGTTGCCGGCGCGCTTTGCACCCACGTATTGCGATAGGAAAACCTTATGAACGATCCTAATACCGGGGCCCTCAAGTGGCCCCAGGGATTTTCCCCGGTATCCCCGCCCTCTCCGTAGCCTGATTTCCGTCTTTCCTTCTTACCTTTCGAAGATGGGTCTCCATCAGGCCTCACAGCAAGCGCTCGTTTTACTTCTCCAACGCAAAAGATTACATGGAACACATATAGCAATAAAAGTGTCGGAAAATCACATCCAACCTAATTCAGAAATACCATTTAATAATACGGAGTATGCACGGTTATTGCCCTCGAAAACACCTGCTGCCGCAATTTGACATATTTTCGCCCTGTAGCAAGTAGAAAACTGTTTTATAGAGCACTAAACCTAAGATTCGTAGCGATATAAAACGTTTTTAAATTTTCTTAAACTTTCCACCAAAGTTTCGCGGACCGGCAAATAATAATCGGTCGCGTACCGGCGGTTGAGGAACACTCATCTAGTGGATGCCTGCGAAGGAGGAACTGAATCAAAAACCACTTAACACGTATCCGTGGCGCGATGTGATTCATTGGCCGTCCTTTCTCATTTACCGGTGTGCTTGCGTGTTCTTCCGCTTCTGAGATTTTTCTCCTCGCAGGAGAACGCGTCCTTTGATAATTTTTTTTGGGCCGTTCATTGTGATATAGCCATCCCCTCGGAACACTTATTGTACTTCGGATAGCAAATTTTCAAAGCCATTCACTTCCTACGGTATCCTTGCTCATCATGATAGTATTGTCATCTCGAGGCCTTTTGACTGTTATAATAATTCTAATGCACTCATGATCGGTGTTATGTTATTTATAATCCGGTCACATATCGTACAAGAATAGGATACTATACATTTAAATGTTTTTAGTAAATTGACAAGATATTTTCAGAAGGTTATTACTGTTTTTTTTGTAAATAGTCATAATTTTAATAAGTAAGATTGTGAGATGATGTTGAACTGTATAGACATATCTCGTATTTTTAATTTTAACTCTGGAGTGATTTCAAGAGTTCCATTTGATTGGTGACGATTCTTTTATATTACAAACCTTCTTTACGCTTCGTGCGTATGGGATTATCTGTTTTCAAATCTTAGTTATTCTCTTCTGCTTTCACTACTGCGTTCGATGTTCCATTTGCGTCAAACATAAAATGTACAATAAAACTTCCCTTTAAGTTTTTACATTAAGAGTAAAAAGCTTCTCGATTCATTTCCTCGATAGACGAACAATTTGGCGCCGTGAAAAATAGCACCTAACTCTTATAATGGTAGGCAAATCAATTTGGAGATTTCTCTGTTTTCCGATGCTCCTAGCGCTGTATATTTTATCCTTCCCGATATCAATCAACCTTTTTCATTTATCTGGATTCCCTCCCGAAAGCCGTTTTCCAATAAGTGCGGCAATTTCATTTCTCTTCGATCTTCTTTCGCGCCCCTGAGCGATTTTCTCTCTCTCTCTCTCACTCTCTCCGAAAAAAGTCTCCTCGAATGCCTCCCCTTTTTCACTTCTAACTCGATAAGATGGAAAAGGCAGCGGAAAAATTATTATTTTTTACGAGATATGAATTTCAATGTTTTTAGTTCTAATTTCATTCGTCGGGTTGGCGGTTATTTTTATAAATATCGTTCCTTCCTATAAATAGTGATTTTCAGCAGCGCAAAACACCTCACGGATTTGTAACCAGAGATTAAAAGGTGGCATAAAATATACGGCACGAAAGCGCGGACACGGGATAAAATTACGCATTATTTAAAGATGGATAAAACGTTAGCTCATATTGCTGCACGTGCGCAAAACACGTCCGCGTACCAGTGAATGTCGCTAGCGGTTTAAATTTTAATCATCGTGAAACATATAACGTGAACGATTCAGTACTTTAAATATATGAACTGAAACGTTTGCCATTAAACGAGATAATCTCTTGTCATGTTTGATCGCATTTTATGCTCGATAACTGAAGAAATGAACTCGTAGAAAAGTTTTGAAGGCATTTAGTGAGGAAAACTGCTGATAATTATTAGAGTTAACGCTGAAATACACGCAAAAATATTTACAAAAAATAAAACCATCATAACACAGAAACCACAGATATACAACGATTATACTACATGCTTGATTGTCCATTTTAAAAAAAATATTAAAGTGTGCTGAATCTAGAATTTTAGCACATTTATGTATGCATTGTGTGTGTGTGTGTGCGTGCGCGGAGCTTTCGCCTATTCTGATGCAAGAAAACTCATCGGTATAAATAATATTATTCTTCTATAAACAAGTTCGTTTGGATGACAGAGTACAAGTCAGTACTTACATATCTTTTTACCATCTTGATAAAATTTTAATGAATAGCAGCGCATTTACAGCCAGCTAAAATGATTTTTCGTCAATAAGATATTTTGTGTATTCTTTAACAGGACCTATCTCAATCGAGACGTGTGCCTCGCATTTCCATTTAAGAGAAGCAATTATCGGCGTCTCAAACAAATTAAGACGAATTTGCATCGAAATAGGTTAACCGTGGCAAGAAAAAAAGAAACGAGAGGAAGGGAGCGGAGGGGGGGAAAAAGATCCAAACCGAGAGAGGAAAGGAGAAAAAAATCACAAACGCTTTAATTGGAAATTTCCGAAAACCTAATTAAGCGGGGTACTTAGAAGAAAAACCGGTGGAATAACTCGAAAAAGCACGAGTTTTTTTTAATTTTTAGGAATATTCAGTAGACTCCTCGAGTCAACAGTCATCACAGGATTTCCCTCTCCCCTCCCTCCCCGCCAACCTTCCGTTGTGTCCGACGAAGTTATAACGCATTCCTCGCTCCGCGTCGTGCATGGAAGAAAAACCGAGGGGGGGGGGAGGGGGGGGGGTTGCCGAACTGTATACTTCCCCCTCACGTCCGAGGCTTTCAAAAACCCTAACCTTTCATCAATTTTCCTTTCCGAAAACTTTTTCTCGGGCACGGCTCTAAAAGTGGAGTCGAACCAACCCTAACTCTCGGCCGATTTCCCCCCCCCCCGCCTTTCCATCACCCTCCAATACCTACTCTTCAAAGCTATTAGACGACTTATCTCCACCTCCTCCTCCACCCCTCTCTCTCTCTCCTTCCCTCTCGGCCTAGATTATTAAGTTTGACACCCTCCTTCCCCACCTCTCTCACATTTTTATTCACTTTTTTCCTCGGTACACGTAATTTATCTAAACCTCTCTCGCTCTCTACTAGCTTCGGCTTCCACTAAACTATTACTCCCCTTTCTGTCGCCTGCGCTTCCAAAAAAATTCATTCTGTCATCCCAATCTATATTTTTACCTTCCCTTTCGTTCTCTCCTCCGCCGCCGATTCATCGCCCAAGATTTGCCATTGCATCCTCTGATGGTCACTCTCGTCTCTTCCTCTCCTCTTCCTCTCTTATACTCTTCTTTTAGACTGTCCTCCTCTCCTTAATCATCCCCTCCTCATGTATCCCATTCATTCCCCCATCATGCCTACCCCTTCGCCTACCATTCCATTTCCCGAAAGAAGTTTCGGCGGCCTTAGAGAAATTTGAGCGATTATACAACTTACCGTGTACTTTATCAGCTTTTCACCAAACGTCGATTCTGTTTAGCTATCGTATTACTATGTCCTGACATTTTTTAATCTATAAGTATATATATATATATATAAATATAAGTGCCCACTTGGCTTCCTCCAACACCTTGTTGCCACCTTTATTATTACCTTTCCTTTTCTTTAAGCTTATATATATATATATAATTATATAATTAGCTAGACAGATTTGATTATCTTATCGAATTTGAGCTTTATTGGCGTTTTTTACTTCAAGGATTTTCTAATAATGTCCGAATTTGAATTACTTTGAGATTAAATTTTCTCCAATTTTTCTAACATATTTGCGAGAAAGCTTTTTCCTCTAATGTTGAGGGAACGACTGAGTATAGAAAATTCAAATCCTCGAAATTCCCATTTCAACTGAACCTCTTTACGTCTAGAAGTTTTTTTTATTTCAATGCCATTCTACCCTTTAACACGACGTGACCGATATAGCAAAGAGAAAACTAAAGCAAGAACATGTTTCTACCCTATTCATAATAAAGATCATCATTTCACGTAAGGAGCATATCCATAGTAATGCCAGCCAGCCAGCATTACGAATATACGCAGTAAGCATGGGAGATTACGCGATTACTACGATAGATGTCATTGAGTGCGTACTCATTGACTTCACAAAGATAACGCATGAGATAATTCGGGTCGGCAGTAAATAGGGAATAAAGAAAGGCATTGCAAGAAAGATAAAGTGATCGCGAGTGTCGGAGATTAGCAACGCTGAATTACTGAAAAATATAGCTTTGATAAGCTGACAAATATAAAATTTAGTTGTCTAGCAACGTACAAATTTAATATATTTAAGCTATTCGCTCTGAAAGGTCGTAAAAAAAAAAATGGAAATCTACATCAACTAAAACGTGATGAATGACGGTTACCGGTTCTTTAAAATTTTAAGTAACATTTCTCTGGTTTGTTCATTATAAAGTATAGACGGCTGAATTCTGTTTAACAAGAATATCCAGGCCTAGGTATACTCATAAGTTAACGTTACAAGTTAGGCCAACAGCAGGTGTCACTAGAAGCACCGGTTTTCCCTCGAACGAGAGACCTCAAACACTTGGAGATAAAAAACCTGCAAATTACATGTAAAAACAAATGTGATACATGTAAGTGATATATTTTGATGCATTAATTTTACTCCTATTATGACAGCAGTTCCTATAATGCATGTAATCCTGCTAATTGTTATAATGCATTTATTTTTTGCATTTGCTACTCTCACAGTGTGATATTTTTGTATTTCGTGATTACGTCGTAAATAACACCGAGTGCACCTTTGCAATTATGTTAAGAATGTTAAACAATGACATGAATCAAAAATTAAATTTCATAACTAACTTAGTGTGGAAGTATAATGTCACTGTTTGTTCGAAGGTACAATTTCCAATGCTTCTTAAATGAGACGGTTTTCTAAATCTTTCGGAAGAGTAATAAACCTATTAAGAATTTCCGATTTTTCTGGTAATTATTATTATTCATGTTGATGAATGTCTTTATGTGCAGATGCTTGGAATGGGATTCATTCTGCAGGATCACTGAGAAGAGAGACGGTGTGGAAGGCAATGTGAAACCGCCACACCATCTATGTATAGTCCCAAGTCAATCAAGCCAATCTAAGGATTGAATTACTCTATTTTTTACACAGATATGAGTGTGTGCGCGCGAGCGGGCGCGCGCGCCAACGTCTACTCATGAAGAAGAAGAAATTGAGGAGATGTATGAATAAATTAACGAGATTTACGAAGAAGACGAAGGAGGAAAGATAAACTGCATAATAATGGTAGATTGGAACAGCATAGTTGGTGAAGGACAAGAAGAAAATGTTGTCGGTCAATACGGACTTGGGAAAATAAACCGAGCAGTAGAAAAACTGGTAGAATTCTGCGTTAATAACGACCTAGTAGTGACTAATGCATAGTTCAGAAAACATAAACGAAGGATGTATACATGGAAAAGCCCAGGAGATAGAATGAGATTACATCATAGTAAAACAAAGATTCAGGACAGCATAAATAATGAGCATTCTCATGCTCATCATAACAGCTTATGCCTGCTTGCATAGTGATCTTCAGATCATTCTTTCTATCAGCATAAATAATGCTAAGACATTACCAGGAGCAGACATTGATTCAGACCGCATCCTTCTAATAGTCGATGTAACTACAAATCTTAAACAAATAGGAAAAACGAGAACAGATAGACAGACTTCGGAGCTAGAAAAACTGAAAAAAAGAAAGATGCATTCAGCACGAATTTGGAAGATAGCCTGAGAAATTTGGAAAACAAACCGAAGACCGTGGATACAGAATGGGAGGAAGTGAAAGCCAGC
Organism: Uropetala carovei; assembly: GCA_036926305.1. Taxonomy (NCBI): domain Eukaryota; kingdom Metazoa; phylum Arthropoda; class Insecta; order Odonata; family Petaluridae; genus Uropetala; species Uropetala carovei. The sequence continues at coordinate 7,471,122 of JAXCHB010000277.1, forward strand.
ATGAAAGATACCTTGAATAAAGAGATAGGGAAACAAGAGAAGAAAATCAGAAAACCATGGATCAATAAGGAAATGGTGGAGAAAATGAATGAGAGAAGAAAATGGAAAAATGTTAAGAGTGAAGAAGGTAGAGCCAATTATAGACGCATAAACAATGAGTTGAGAAGGGTAACAGATAAAGCTAGGGAAAATTGGATAAAAGCAAAATGTGAGGAAATACAACAGATGGAGAAGTTAGGACGGTACGATATGATGTATGCTAGGGTACTGGAGTTATAAGATAAGGAGTCTAATGGGAATCGTGGTAAAGGAATTATGAATACAGATGGAGAAATAGTCGCAGAACCAAAAAATGTAGCACAGCAATGGGAAGAATACATTAAGGAACCATATAAAAAGCAGGCAAAATCGGTACAAATGGAACTGGAAGAAGAGAATTGCATTGAAGAGGACAACTTCGGATCAAGTATAATGAAAAGCGAAATAGAAAAGGCGATACTGGAACTAAAGAAAGGAAAAGCTACAGGCAGCGATGGAATACCGGCAGAGGTACTGTTGGGGATCACCCGAAGAGACCGGAAGAGGAACGACTGAGTAAGAAAGAAGACGGGAGTCTGTGACGTGATTTGAAGAGTGAAGGGGTTAAAATGGCAGTGGGCGGGCCACACTGCTAGAAGAAATGACCAGCGTTGGACGTCCAGTGTCATCGAATGGATCCCAAGAAACATCAAGAGACCGAAAAGAAGACCGAAAGACAGGTGGGACAGAGAGCTTGTTAAGTTCTTGGAGCAAACTTGGAGGAGGGAGGCAGTTGACAGGGAAAACTGGAAGAGTCTGGGGGAGGCCTTCATCCGTCAGTGGACTGAAAAAGGCTGATGATGATATATATATATATATGTATATATATATATCTCATGTTAACGGCGTCACTGTTTTTCCTCTGTATGCAATACCAGTTGATGACTCATTGTGGATTTCCACATTTTTTGTGACTTTTCCATGTGTGATCCCTGTTAAAATGCTACTGTTTGAATTGCATTCAGGTTTTTGCAACTGTGTGTTCTTATCAGGTAGTAATTTGTGATGTAATTGTGTCTTCTTTCTGATTAAATATCAGCTAGTAATTTGTAATGTTTGCAATCTCTGCTGAAATTCTCCCATTATAACTGCATTGAGATTTTTGCAAAGGTACCTTCTTTCTTTGTAACTATAAGGTAATTTGTATTTTCACCTAATTTTTTTTTCAAAATTGCGTATTCTTCGTTTTCTTTCTTGCTTGCATGCTTTATTTGTTATGTGTACACGAATGTGAAGCTTAAATAAAGCAATATCAGTAACCAACAAAATTTTATTTTTAAAATTTCATAATTATATTTAGCATTTTACGAGAAATAAAAAAATCTGAGATTTCACACGTGCGCCTTTATTGCGACAGTGGTGACATGTATCAACGGCATGTCGTAACGTTTAACTACTTAGCTCATCAATGAGTTGCACCCCTCTGGTCTATACCCACCGTGACACCTCGTCTAGCACATGTCCAGCAACTCCTTAACACACATTTTAAAATCACCCGTCCTTGTATCCTCTCCCACCTACTCCCTATTACTCCTCCTAACTTAGTAACTAGCCTTCTCTATCTCGTTTTAGCCAACCCAATTAATCCAAACTCTGCCACTTCTCCCACCCCATTTCCTCCCCCCTCACTCCTCGTTCTTTAAGACCTTACCGCCCCCCTTTTTCTCCTACGCGTTTATCAACCCACCCATCCCTCTCCCCTTGTATCCATAAACTCCCCTCCCATCTCAAACTCTCCCCTCCCCCCCTCCCGACCTCACTCCCTCCCTCCAACTCCTTCCATCTCTCACTTCGGGGCTTCGTTAAAACTTATCCGGACTTTGGGCAAATTGAAAATTTCTCTTGAATATTTTAAAAAGATGTGTGTGTGTGTGTGTTTGTATGTGAAGAGAGAGAGAGGAGAGTAGAGTAGTAGGAGGGGAATGGGGAAAGGGGAGGAGTTATGCGGTCTAAAAAAAGAACAAAGGGGAGGCGGGGGATAGAAGGAGTTTCCCCAGGGTGGGAATGACAAGATGGGGGAAGGGGGATTTATTCTTTTGAGGGGGTGGTACGATAAAAGGGATGGTCACCCTCCCCCCCCCCTCCCCCTGGTTTACCGATGGGGTTGGATTAGTAAGGCGGGTGGTAGTAAGGGATGGAGTAGGAGAAAAGACAGGAGGAAAGAGGGAGGTAATTTGAGAAGGGAGCTGATGGAAGAAGGAGGGAGGATGAATTTTCTCGTTTTTTTATTCATCTCTTCCTCCTCCTCTCCTTTTTCCGGTCTCCCTCTCTCACTGTATTGGTCGAGGTTTTCCTTGTGCGAAGGAAAACTTCCGGTTAATGGCTTTTGAGGATGATGACATAAAAAAAATAGGCGAAAGTGTTCTTTCGGAGCGATCTTCCTTTTTTCGGGGAAAGTCCTTTCTGGAATACTGAATGAGTTGCATGATGTATAGGAGGAGATAGTTTCCTGCGGCTGTTTTTCTTTTTTTTCTTCTTCTTTCATTCTTCTTCTTTCGGCTCATAGAAAGGTTGAGTAAGTGTTATGGAGTTTTCTTCCGCTTTTGTGAGTCAAGCTGTCGGGAAGCGATAAAAAAATATCTAATGAACACGCTTTGCGCTTAATAGGCATTTCTGTTTCGGTCAAAAATCTATTCGCGTAGTTTCAACGTAAATTATTAGTTATTGTGAATTAAGCGATGTCGGTTCGATACAATTTATCTATTTTCCTATTCTGATTGGGTTATTGGAGTTATTTGAAAATGTAGGCTGAAATATAAACGTTCTTGTTATGATAATGGTCGTTTACTGTCAGACAATAACGATCTTTGGTTACCATGAGGGCATTACGTGGAAGTTAAAATGTCTAAATAAGAAATACTTTCTCCCTTTCTCATAACCTTTCATTCTACCAATTAATGGCCACAATAACGCGAATGACATATATTTACATCTTTTTACTTTTAATAATCTTCGCGGAAAAGCTGAAGATTGATACTGAATTTCAGTCAAATTATCAAAATAATTACTCATTTTTCCAAAGACATTTTCTACAAACGAATCTGTACATGAGATATAACAGTTCGGCCACATATAGGGCTACAATATATTCAAGAATCAAAACCGGGACAAACAATTTCTGATGAAGAAAAACCGCGACAAATCCGGTACATAATCTAACATGACCGGGACAAATCCGGGACGGCTAGTCTTTTCTTTTTTATTGTTTAAATATACATTGTTCCTAATCTTTTCCAATTTCTACATTTTCAAGAACAAAAAAAGAATATTACGGGGACGTGGAGACGGAAAGAGGGTTGTCCAAAAATGTCTAATAGAAAAAACACGACATATTTATAATATTTTAATATTAAATATATCAATATAATATACAACAATATTACTGCTTATTAAACCAGTTATATTTGTCGCTAGAAATAACATTATCGAAAACATTTTACCATTTTTATTTCCGCTGCCAGACAAAAGAGCAAATCTCAAAAGAGCAAGTGGACATAAGAGCAAGGGACAAAAGAGCAAGTGGACATAAGAGCAAGGGACATAAGATCTAGTGGACATAAGAGCAAGTGGACAAAAGGGCAAGTGGACACAAGAGCAAGTGCCCTAAAGAGCAATAGGACAAAAGAGCAACTAGACAAAATTGTTAATGTAAATTGACTGAAGGAGGGAGTAACAAAGATTTCTGAAACAATTACGGATATTTCCTAAGGAATTCCTAAGGAAACACAGTCGACTATGATGTCAATCAACTAAGGATTTTCTAACAATTATGAATATACAACAAAAAATAAAAAAGGAGGGGGTAGAAGGAGAGGGAGGGAAGGGGGGAATAAGAATTCTTAAGGAATCACAGTCGACTATGATATCAATCAACTAAGGATTTTTAAACAATTACGAATATGCAGCAACAAATGAAAATGGAGGCGATAGAAAGACGGGGAGAGAAGGGGTGTGGGTAGGAATTCCTAAGTAGAAAGTCGAGTATGATATCACAACTAAGGATTTTATAACAATTACGAATATGCAGCAACAAATGATAATGTAGGGAGGTAAAAGGAGGGGGAGGGATGGGGAGTGGCGTAGGAATTCCTAAGGAAACACAGTCGAGTATGATATCAAACAAATAAGGATATTATAATAATTCCTTCCCTCCCCCACCTTCTACCTCCCTCCAATTTCATTTGTTGCTGCATATTCGTAATTGTTATAAAATTCTTAGTTGATTGATATCATACTCAACTGTGTTTTCTTATGAATTCTTAGGCCCCCCTTTCCTCCCTCTCCTTCTACCCTCCTCCATTTTCATTTGTTGCTGCATATTCGTAATTGTTATAAAATCCTTAGTTGATTGATATCATAGTCGACTGTGTTTCCTTAGGAATTCCTTAGGAAATATCCGTAATTGATTTAGAAATCTTTGTTACGCCCTCCATCAGTCAATTTACATTAACAATTTTGTTTACTTGCTCTTTTGTCCACTTCCTCTATTGGGAACTTGCTCTTATGTCCACTTGCTCTTTTGACCACTTGCTCTTATGTCGCTTGCTATTTTGGGACTTGCTCTTTTGTCGTACACTCTTTTATTTCAGCATGAAATCCTTCACAATTCAAATCAATATTGAATTTACACTGTAATATCGCTCGTACAGTACTTTCAGCCATGCAACCCCGGTCTAGGGACCACACGTTATTCATAATATAGAAAAGTCGCTCTACTGGAGCTGATGTTCCGGGTAAACAACATACGTATTCAATAGCTTTCGTTAGATTGACAATTGAAATATTTTGTTCGAGAAAATGTCTAATAAGTTTAATCCATCTATCTTCGAATTTCATCTCTTCCTCATCCCAACGTCTCTTTCTCTCATTATGAAACATAAGTTGCTTTGCTAAACTTACTTCATTGAAAAGATTGTCGATATTAATCAAAAGTTTTTATATCTTTGATTGATGGTTTGCACTGTTTTTTCAACCTAGTGTCAATTGAATGTACTATTTACCCAATAAAATGATTCTGTTTCTTCAAAACTGTTTGATCACAACGATATGTATTTAATTAATTTATTTAAAAAACCGTAGTTACAATTTAGTCGTATGACTAAGTGGTAACAATAACTAATTTAACCTAAATACTTCACACACACACGCGCGCACGCACGCACACACACGATATTTATAATACACTCACTAAATCTATAATACATATAAGAATATTTACAAATTGTACCTGTAGTGAGGATTTTCGCGGGTTCATGGTAGGCCTTCGCGCCTACCGTAGCGGTCATGAGGCTCACGCTGTCCTCACCGTACATCACCCTACTAAGCAATTCCCTACTTCTCCAACACTAAGGCTCAATACACTTCTCAATACCTTCCCGTAACACATTATATTAATTCATATAGCTACACTTGTTTCCTATAATCAATTATACATAATTAATTGCGAATAGTCAATTTAATTCTTCGTTTGAAGCACTTAGCATCTTTAGGTAAGGGCTTAAAGAGTTCTTCGGGTAACTTATTCCATTCGCTGATCCCCCTGTTTAGGAACGAATACTTGGCAATATTTGCCTTCTGCGGCATAAGTTTAATTTTAAATTCTTGGCTATTTTTTCCTCTAAAATTTGGTATCTCCAACCGACTCCTTAAGTCTTCCCAAGCCTTACTATTACTATTTGTTTGATACATAGCGCATAATCTGTCAATTAGCCTGCTATTTTCTAACGTTTTTAACATTTCTGTAACACTGTCTTCCTTCTTAAACCTACCCAGGACGTACCATCTTTTCCCTGAACTTTCTCTATTTTCCTTATTTCCCCTAAATGGTACGGGTCCCATACGTTTGTTGCGTATTCCAAAATTGGTCTTACTATTGTTTTGCACGCCTTTTCCTTCGCTGCCCTGCTACTTCCTTTAAGATTACGGATCACATAATCCAGGGCTCTGTGTGCTTTTCCTATGATACTGTCAATGTGCCTACCCCACGCTAGATCTTTTGCTAAGTGTACTCCCCTAAGCATTTACAGTAATCAGCTCTTGGTACAGTTTCGCCACCTAGTTCGTAACATCGCTCACTTTTAGATGTTTTGTTTGAGAACGACGTGTTTATTTTTTCTTATTTTTACACTCATTTTGTTTATTCTAGTCCAGTTCTCTAATTATTTGATATCCTCCTTCAAAATTTCTGTCTTTTTTATTTGTCTATACATATATAAGGCAGTCATCCGCTTTTATGCGTACTCCTGAAATGATGTTTTTCGGGAGATCATTAACTAAATTAAGAATAGCAACGGCACGTAAACGCTCCCTTGTGGCACCGCTGACGTGATAACTACTTAGAGCGAATCGTGTCTACTTAAACCATCTTGAGACCTTCGAGTAAGGAAATTTTTTATCCATGAAATCATGCATCTAACGCAGTGGTCTTCAACCTTTTTTGAGTCACCGCCCACTTTTACCATATGTTGTCCTTTGAAATAAGTTCACCGCCCACCCAGTGGCGTAGTGAGGGTTTCTGGCGCCCGGGGCAAAGAATAATTTTGCGCCCCCAGTAGCAAAGCGATTTACGGAGGTATGGTAACCCTAATACTAGTGGGATTGACGTTAGATGAGATTACCGAATACGGTCTCAGTGGTAATAACAGTGTTAAAAAATTTATGATTTTATATATTTGATAAAATTAAACTTAAACGCTTCGCTGCTTCTGCGAGAGACTCCGACCACCCTCAAGGGCCTTTCGATTTTACCGCAGTATGGATACTTTGTCGCCAGTATAGTATGATACTATAGTTAACGACAAACGAACTGTAATAGTTGTACATAAAATAATTGTATAGAATATATGTGCCTTTTTATAGAATTTTATTTTTCAATGTAAAAATTAGAATAGCATTTGGTGAGTTCTTTAACGCCCACCAAAAATCCAAAAACGCCCACCGGTGGGCGCTATCGCCCACCTTGAAGACCACTGATCTAACGTAAAAAGCGACAAATTTTTCATTATATCGATTAAACATTTAAAAGTAGTGTCAGCATTGAAATGTTCAAATTTTTGAATATTGTTCGATAAAACAGTGATATTTATGTCTAGTTAGCGATTGATAAAGCGAAATTTTAAAATTTCTATCTTACTAGTTATAAAACTAATCTTCTGAATTTTCCGCCCATTTCAATGCCAAAAAATATATAACAATTTTAACGTGTCTGTATTTACCTTGTTACCCTACTTTTGTGAATTCCCTCCGATAAACTCTAGGGAGATCCCTTTATTTTATTCAGCTGCCGATATTGCCCTCTAGCGGTGTATGGAAATAAACCTTCAAAACACCGCTCTCTTTCTCCATCTATCTAGCTTTTAATGTGTCGGAACCGTTTTTTACCCGAAATGCAAACAAGTGATTTCCTTTAATCAACAATAGGTGGTGGGGAATAACGGAGGCAATAAACCTTTCGACGGGAGACAATGCATTTTCCGCTCAACTTTTGTTGGAAACGGTAGAAATTCCGATGGATCGCTAGGATGGTGAACCGGTGTTGCTCTCTGGCAATTTCGTTTCATTAAGCGCAGCTTTTGTGTTTGATCCTAGATGGATTAACCTTGCTTTAATTCGGTCACCTGTGTTTTTTACTTTCTCCATATGTAGTAATGGGAAAGTATTGTGATTACGAAAAAAATCGACTTTCAACGGAAATACACGTTTTGAGGTCCCAAGAACACGCTTAGACTGTTTTCGGAATGATGTCTGTAGGTGTGCGTGTGTATGTGATTGTGGGCGCTCTAACTCAAGAAGTACTAGTCATATTAATACCAAATTTCATATATAACACTCTGGTATGGGTGCAAAGAACTAATTAGTTTTTGGACAATAACGGTAAATCGGAAGTCGAGGTTTATTTGAAAACCGCTTCGGTTTTTGCGATATTTCTCCATTAAAACATCATTATTTTACATATATTCTATACAAAGATTATAGAGAATGTAATTTTCTACAACTTTCGTTTGAAACAATTTTCCATGGCAGTTATTGTTTAGGAATTATTTATAAACAATCGGTTTTTTCGGTTTCCGTCAAATATTTCCTCAAAAACGTCGTAATTGGTCATCTTCGTAAGGACCAAAGTTGTAGAGGATAATATTTCTTCCAAGTTTTGTTTGAAACAAATTTTCGTAGAGCCATCCCTTGCGGAGATATTTTGCTTTTTCTTAATTTCCAGTATACAGCGCCAGCACCGTGTAGCGGTGAATTCTGTAAACATATTCAAAATATACCTAATTTACGACAGTAAGGACGACTGTATTCTTTTATGATACTAAATGATAATTTTGCCTCATAATGCTATTCATAATAATTTAAATATCTATACGCCAAATATGGAGAAAGTCATGTGTTGGCCACATAAGATTTTTTTATTATATGTGGGCACTGTTCTTGTGAATCAAAGTTGTTTTTCTGGACCTTCAAATATATCAAGAAACCTTTCTAAAGCCGATGAAACGGAAAAAATATCGTGTTGTCATGTTTTAAAACCTTTTTGTATTCAATTTCTGTAAAGTTGCAAAAGTCATTTAGTTGAGTAACACGAATAGTGTTTATGTCGAAATATTTATAAATCTTTACTACGATTGCTTCTATATCAATCGTCAGAGCATCAACCGCATCTTGGATGAAGTTGTTTATAGGTGTCCTGCAGATCCAATTCCAATAGCTATAAATCACGTTTACAACCTTTATTTTTACCCCTCCGAAATTCGTTTTACAATTATCACCAAAAAATCCTACAATTTTATTAATAAGATGACGTTTTCTTATTGAAGAAACAAGCTAATCAGTCAATATTTCTCATGTTTCTTCAGAGCCTCCATTAAAGTCAAGAAATTTTACCTTTAAACCAGCCTGTGGAAGGAAATAACGCACCATCACTTGGTGACGATTTTTATGTCCTTTCTATTGGAAGCGTCAATTGTAACACTCGCGAAGTTAGATTTATCTAACACTTCATGTAACTTTTGAATACACATTGGTGTGATTACATTTAAATCTATAGCTTCACATTTTGTTCGAGCAATACCAAATTCAGAAAGCACACGTTTGCGAATAGCACTGCCGTTGATTCATACTTATTTTCCGGGACAAAATAGTAAACGGACAACAGGACAAGACCTAACAACCGGGACGTATGGTAACCCCAGCTATATACGCAAGCATCTTCTCTTTTGTCTTATACTATTCACATATTACGGAACGGATCGGTAGGTCACTGTGAGGAAAAACCATATTTCACTAACTTATTTCCTCGGAGGAATTCCTTAAAGCATGCCAAAGTGATCTTCTTTTAAAATAAAAGATTGCTTTTCAAATGGATGCCCTCTGATATATAAATATTTAATAATAAAGATACTGATTACCCACAGATAAAGGTCACGTTATATGTTCACGAAATTTTCATCGTAATTTGATAAATTCCAGTAATAATTAATAATGTGTGGCCTAAAGCTTAATCATGTTACAGAATAAATACAATTGCGACATAATGAGCTAGTTTATCGATAATAGTCCAAGAGGCTGATTCGCCGTCCAACACACACACACACGCTAGTTTGCTATTTACTTATGTTGATTTTCCACACCTTGCAGGAAACTACTTGAAGTGACATTAAGCGCAAAATTATCTAACTGATTATTTTAATGTTTAGATAAAATTACGCTAGTATGTAATTGTGTGTGCTATAAAATGGCAAATAAAAATTCTCGAATATTATTACATTTTAGGTAGAAATTTCAGTTTTAAGAACGAATGTGTCTCCTCATTCTTATTAACATGATTTATTCAAGTATTCCATGCAATTAAAGAAAGGTCTTCAGTATTAAAGCTATTGTAAGTATTGTTTTGTTTTATTTTCGTAATAACTCAGTTTTTAGGGCAAAATATGAAATACATGAAAGAATAAACATATAAAAAGATTCATATATACAAGAATTTACACAATGTGATAGATTGATGGTTTCCTTTATATTTATTTCCCTAAGCCTGCGCTAGATTGCGTTGGTGACGCAGTAACTAAACGGTAATGAGTAACATGCTGCATATATGACGCGCACCATCTGTCACTGTCTTCTTCCTGGTGAAGAATGTTATGGAGAAAATGAATTTTTGGGTGTAGAAATAAAATCTTTCGAAAAATATTGCACGCTCTAATGTGTCACAGAACCCTATATTCCGGAATAGGTACTATTTTCAATATAGCTGTCAGTAAAAATATAGAAATTGCTACATTAATGACCAAGTTTAAAAAATTATCGTGGAAGTCACCATTCTTGCTAAACCTTTGAAACTGACCAGCTGTTTATTGCACAACCGCTTAGATAAAATTTGTTCGTAGATGAGAGGGAATCAGCAGGTAGTATATAAAAAAATTACCATACTGTGTAATGAATTATTCTTAAGATTCTTACGATTGTTGACATTTTAACGCACGAGATATATAACTACGGCACACAAATGGGAAGTTAGAGGAGAAAAATTAATTTACTTATAAAATTCTTGGTGGGTATATTTATATATTCCGTTTCACCGTAGCGTTTAAACAAACTTAAGCAAATCAGGCATAATTGTTATGACTACTTTTAAATTAAAAACGAGTAAATATTTAATATTATGACTTATTATCTGGATTAAATATACCGTGAATAATTGCTTTATATAAAATTCTTGTAATAATCCTCAATATATAAAAATGGAAACCTAAATTACAAATGCCAGGAGAAAAATTGCCAGCCCCGGATGCGTTGCGCCAGCAGAAATTTGCAGCTTTTAAACTCCAAAGCACGAACGTCGTCCATTTGAATGTCACATTGAGATCAAATCATAAACAATCCGGAAAATAGTTTTATAACGACTTAAATGGAATCAAAATAACACTGGGACTGAGAAATGTTATGTGATGAATCAATTAAAAGAATAGAATGCATCTAATTGTAAGTTAACAACCTGGATTCACTCGAATTGTATAGTGTGTAATTAAATATATTAGGGCCTAATGTTGTTTGAAGGAAGAGGTTATAAATTGAATTCTTCATAGAAAATTGTTTCTTTGTAAAATATTACAGTGAAAATGGAATTCTTCTAACAAATAACAAATGACGTGCTTTAAAATGACTCCGTATAATCAAATTGATTCCCATTTATATAAGTGCCAAAGGCTCCTTCATAGATCTAAGAAACTGAATCCTGTTATATGTATATTATGCGGGATATTATATATTCTTGGATGGAGTTCCATCGTCGTAATGTCCAGAGATATGAATCCACAATTATTTCATTCTACTGAAATTTTATTCGGTTATAAATTTTAAATACCGCCAATTTCTTGCATATATTGCATTAAAAACAGTCATTTCATTTTTTACCCCTTGAAAGTCCATCTAATTATTAATTTTAGTGCCTATATTTTTCCAATGATCGATATTTTTTTTGGAAAGTCGTTTGCATTAATCTCCGATTTAAGTTCGCACGTATAAACTCCCTCTTTTTCCTTCCTCCTGATATTTTCGTATTCGAAGAATAAATCCTTTCGCACCGGGAACACACGGAAGAGAGGACATTAGCCGACCCTTTCTGAAGTAGGGTACTTGACGATCCCAGGTTGAAACCTTTGCGGGGTTTCAACTCGTTCAACACTCTAACACAGGGGTCGGCAACGTTTTTTCTGTTGGGTGCCGCTCTTTATCAGTATTCATAACCCGTGACCCTCCGCGCGTGCCTCCATTAAATTCGTTTCGTCCGTAACGCTTATAAAAAGCTGTTCTTATATTATGAGGAATCCTAAATATAATGCGATATCATTAAAATACAAAATAGAGTTGAAATAACAGTTAAATCCTTTTAAAAATACCTTTTCGTAATTATTCTCTGAAATATCGTACCATTAAAAGCATCTTCGCGTGCCATAGCCTGCCTACCCCTGCTCTAATCACTCCACCACCTCTTATTTGAGGAGACTTCACAGTTTTTCTACTTGTTTTGAAAGATGCTCTAATACCAAAAAACATCGTGTCATAGAATCCTGTGAATCCTATTATTATTTACCGTTTATAGTATTCATCGATAGCCAGCTTGTTTACTCTTACGGGACTGTGCTTTAATAAAAAATGCAGCACTGAACTGACCAAAGGAAAGCATTACCAAGTCCATCCTCAAACTCTGAGTCATGCGGGATGCGGCAAGCGTCACCTATATCGAGTCAGCATGGACATGAAAGTGCAAAAGGTTTTAAGACCTTGTAAATCTGGGCTCCTCTCACTTTCCAGCCTTCCGTGTGTGTGTGTGGGTGCCCTTTCCCATTTCGGTACCAAGATACGCTTCGGCTATCGCCAACCGCAATCCCACGAATCCTTTTCCCTTCACCAATCTCTCGCTTTCACTCTCTCCGCATCCTCTGTAAACCACGCGGTCCATTTATTCCTGCCCACCTCCTTGCCTCTTCCAAAAAAAAGCGACTCCCCTCTTTCCCTTTTTAACCTTTCTCCCTATATCTTCCTCTTTCTCTCACCCCACTATCTGCATATCTCTACCTCACAGTTTCATTTTCGTCGTCTCTCACTTCACACCTTCTCTTGTACGGGTGCGAATAAATTCTTCATTTATCTCCCGCCGTTGAAATTTTATATAAACTTTACAATTATAAAATGGTCTCCCCTCTCTTTTCGTCACGGTAAAATGGGTTGAATTTCTTCACTTTTATGAATAATTTGGTATTTATTTCAGGAGCAAATAGAACTTTTGCTGGTGAACAGAGTTATTACTAGAAGAAGCGCGTCATTGTAATCTGCCCAATAAAATAAAACAAATTGGTTACGTTAATTAGTACTCCGCTAATTGTGTGAATTGCACGGAAATTGATCATGTTTTACGGTAATTCAGAATTTTACATCACTGAGTGCCGAACTTTAGACTTTAGCTACATATGCGTTTATCCATCCCTCACAATTTGTACCCTACATTTATGGCGCACCAACTCTCACAATTTTAGTCTTAGAACCACTGCCCAACTTACTTAGATCGAATATCCCCCTAATTTTACGCCGCATACAGTACAACAGTGCCCCTAAAAGGTATAATGGCAAACTTACATCGAATGTCCTCGATTCCAAGCCGGTTTACACTCATTGTCAGCTGCAAACATACGCAAGATGCCCCTTAATTTATGCAAGGCAACCTACGTTCAAATCCCCTAAAGCGTATTCCAACAAACTTACACAAAACATCCCTTGATTTTATGCCACCAAACTTACATTAAGATGCCCCTGAAATGTATACCACCAAACATACAACAAAGGCGCCTTGATATTATGCCAGCCTGCTTGCACTCTGTTGGCCCTGAAACTTAAACCACCAAATGTATGTACACAAAGTGTCTCCCTGATCCTTTGCCGTCCAAATTACCAACAGCCAAGCTCATGCCCAATGTCCTCCTGATTCTATGCCACATATCTTGCACTCCTCTCTCCCTAACTTACAACAAATATGTAAACCGTGCAAAGTGGGAGAGGTTCCTCATAGGAATACATGATATTACAATTTATCGCGCAAGGGTCTAATTACATTGCATTCAGACTTGCTTCCTTTATAGCCCGAGTTGAGCTGAAACAATTCATGATTTTCAATGTTTGCAGTCAATTCTGAAACTAAAACAAAGAAGATATTCAAGCAAATCGAGGTATTTCTCAAGGTAGAAGGAAACCGTGCTAAAGAGAAGTCATGCAAAGCGATAAATGTTTATTACACGAAATCTGCATGCTCAGATAAACTCTTCCATTACTTAATTTTAATTTCGAATGATTTTACATTAAATAAACATAGACTGTACTTGGCCTGCATGCAGGAAATTGTTCGAATGATAAATCTGGTTCTCCACATCGTCGTGTTCTACGCAAAATATTCCATTTATTGACGATTGTCTTTCTTCAATTTATGTAATATTTGAAATGTTTTTCACATTCCTTCTCAACATTCTCCATATATTTCCTCAATTCGACTTTTATTTAAACAATCACAGAAATAATAAATATATGGCCTTTACGAAATAATGACGCTCCATCTCATCCATAATTGTTTAGCCTATTTATGATAACCCATTTACAGTAATTTCATTTTACAATTCTCATCATTGACTATATGATGGCAGTCAAGGCTGTATTAAAGTCTTTGTAGGTCCAAGATAGATCTATAGATAAATATTTACATGCGTATGTATACATCAACATTTATAGATGTATTATTATTATAAATAGGGTTTATAAAGAAAATTATAAAGTTGGATTCAGCAGTTTTCATTTCTCATTTTTCACTCATCTATGACGTTTTGGAGCCTAAAACATTTTCATTGGCCCTGGGCACTGTGCCCAAGGGATAATTCAGCTCTGATGGCAATAAGTATCACAAATACGATATATCATAAATTAATTAATTCTACAATGCTAATACGTTTTCATGCTATCAATATTCTCCAAAGGGTAAAGCTTATATTGCTTTTCCACGAGATACATATTATCTCTATTGCCAGAATACATCTAAATAATTGGTTTCGTAGTGATACAGAGAGAGAGAGATACAGTAACCCATATTTTCGAAAAACAACCGCGACATAGCAACAGGGAAATTCCATCTTCCGCGTGAGCGTCCATCTATGTATCCGGGAAACGAAAATCGAAAATCCCTCCCGTATTAGGGATTATTCGAAACCGCGCCAGAAGGCCTCAACGGATATTGCGAACTTTTCCTTTTGTGCGTCAATCCATCAAAGTAATCATGTGTTCGTACTGAATGATAGTGATTTCGGACGGACAATATAAGGGTATTATGCCTTATCGCGAAATTTATTGAATGGGGAGGATATGCTGAAAATGGGGTGCAGAGAGGCAGGAGAAGGAGAATTCGGGAGCATGAGAATACGGAAAGGGGAGATAGCTGGAAGGAAGGCTCGGTTTCATGCGTTGCGGTTAGCATTCTGCCCTGTCATCCCATTGGTCGGGACGGACGGCGTGGGCGTGAAGCCTCCTCCCCTTGCGTCATTGTGGTATCACCTTTTTTTTTTTTTGGGACACGGTAGCCATGGTTTTAGGTTTGCACACGCTCGCGTGTATGTTCTGTTCCCGTGGAGACCTTTCGAATTCCTGATGGTTTATCTCGATGTTAGCACTGTGCGTATGCGTAGGTGCGTGCGGGTTACACACGCGTTTGGGGGCGGGTGAGGTTGTGAAAGGAGACGGAGGGAAAGGGGAAATATCCGACGAGGGCACACACTCTGTTTGATTGATGATCCGGAGTGCTTAGCTTTGATCAAGTCCGGAAGCGCGTTCGATATTTCTATTTTTTTCTTGATGGAGCCGTTGTCTTATCTTTTGAATGATGATATTAATTCGTAGTGTCCGTCGAAAAAAAAAACATTCGAAAAAAGAAAAATTAAAAACTTCTCTTCGAATCCTCAAAAAGAGCATTCATAATTCTGAATAATAAATATTATTACGTGCGATTGAAAGAGATCCGAAATGAGTATCCATGGCTGAAAAGCTTCGAAGTGTATTTCAGTTTCCCATCACAATTTCCATAACCGTAAAACTTCCCTTAACTTACATGAAGATCCCTTTTGGCCAGGAAATCATGGTATCATTTAAGAAGCTTAAAAGTCTGATTTTATCTTATGTTAGGTTAAAACCAACAATTTCTCTGAGAATATATAAATATTTTAAAAATTTTATGGTTTATAACGTATGCATATATTATTTGAAATACAAATGTGTATACGATGTTTAGCACGATTACGAATGCTTCTGTTTCGTTGAAAGAAGAATAGAAAAATTAACATATTTGGCCACATTAGCTAACGATCTTAATCTTAAAATCATGTGAACGGAGAAATTACGCACGATATCATTTATATAATAATATTGTTTCAAACTAATGTAGAACAGTATACATTGTGATTTTTTCATAAACGTAACAACATCTGAAATATATCACTGGGTTTAAATTGAGATGATTACTAACGACTACTGCAATAGTTTTTTCCAATTGCTATTATATCGAATCTTTGAATGACTGTGATGTCTGCCTTGCTGTGATTCTCTATTCCGGTAGATAAACATTGTGTTTTTATCTCGTACTTCACGGCCTGGGAATTTTGGGCAAACATTTTCCCGTCTCTTTTCTCAACTTACTTTCGAAGGATTTTCCTTCCCGTTCACGTTAGCAATGCACCAATCAGATAAACTTTTTATTAAATCTAGCTAATGTACGTATAGTAAAAACATCTCTGTAATCGAATGTATGATTAAAAAATCTGATGCGGCCAACAAATGACTTTCTCCATATTTGGGGTATAGATAGTTAAATTGTTATGAATAGCATTATAAGGCAAAATTATTATTTCGTATCGTAAAAGAATACAGTCGTCCTTATTGCCGTAAATTAGGTATATTTTGAATGTTTACAGAATTCACCGCTAAATGGTGGTGGCGCTATATACTAGAAATTAAGTAAAAGCAAAATATCTCCGAAAGGGATGGCTCTACGAAAATTTGTTTCAAACAATACTTGGAAGAAATATTATTCTCTACAACTTTGGTCCTTACGAAGATGACCGATTACGACGTTTTTAAGGTGGTATTTGACTGAAACCGGAAAAACCGATTATTTATGAATAATTCCTAAAAATAACTGCTATGGAAAATTGTTTCAAATGAAAGTTGTAGAAAATTACATTCTCTATAACCTTTTTATAGAATATATGTAAAATAATGATGTTTTAACGGAGAAATATCGCAAAAACCGAAGCGGGTTTCGAATAAACCTCGACTTCCGGTTTACCGTTATTGTCCAAAAACTAATTAGTTCTTTGCACCCATACCAGAGTGTTATATATGAAATTTGGTATTAATATGACTGGTACTTCTTGAGTTAGAGCGCCCACAATCACATACATCCATCCATCCACACCCCCACACACACACGCACACACACACACGCGCGCGCGCACGCACACACACACGCACGCACACGCGCACGCGCACACACACATCATTCCGAAAATAGTCTAAACGTGTTCTAGAGACCTCAAAACGTGTATTTCCGTTGAAATCTCGAAGTCGATTTTTTTCGTGATCACAATACTTTCCCATTAATACGTATGGAGAAAGTAAAAATCTTATATAATAAAATTGAATATCTGTCCATCTGTTCCTTATACATTCCCTCACCCTTTGAGCTATCGGGACCAAACTTTGCAAATTGACTTCATATGACTCTACGAGTAACATAGGGTACCCTAGATTTCCACGATCGACCCGGGTTCGAATCCAGGAGACAATTTTATTTTCCCATAAGTTTACATGGGATTTTCGATTTGTCAGAGTGCAAGGTTTTTTTCCTTCATTCATTAAAACGTAAATATGTACCGATTTTCTTCTTTTTTGCTTTATGCGACGGCTAAAACTCTATACTATCTTATTCTTGCAATTTTTAAGTTACATGGCCGAATCATTCAATTATTTTCGAAATTTTGCGGATATTTCGTACTCTTTCCGGACGTTGTCAAGACGACCGTAATTGTTGCCTCCGATTCAACTAATGCCAATTAAACCTTCAAATAGGTGAAAGTATAGCGTTTTCGCTTCGCACTTTGTTTAAGCATCGAAATTGTTGATGTAGCAATGTCAACATTTATACATGGCAACACAAAAATTTACGGATTATTATTCTGGGAAGCGTTTCTAACGATTCAATAAAAGCAGTTGAATCTACCTATCATCGTTTGAAAGCAGGAATCTTATCTCTTTGTAAGTAGAACCATTAAATTATATATCCATAATGTTTATTAACGCAAATAGGATCAAGCATAAAGTTTTAAATAAATGAGAATAGGGATACGCATTATTATTTTAAACACTTTACATGGTTATCTTCTCTTCATTGATATTCTACATAAACGGTTTCATTGATTGTTATATAAAAAAGAAAGAACATATATTTGAATAAAAAGAAAAACTTAAAAGTTCGCCCAATTTATAGGTATCAGAGATATCTCAGAATAAGTTTTTATACTCTCCAATATACGTAGGATAGGGAAATTCTTGTTTTCATGAAAAAATTCGAAATCGAGAGTTCAACGTAAATACACGTTTTGAGGTGCGCAAAGGGAGAAATGATTGTATTACCATATAATACATAATTTTAGTCGCCAAAGACGTCTGGCATAACCCGGGCATCGCCGGGTACTTTCAACTAGTAAGCAATAAAAATAAGATAATGAATAATTTTTTATCGTGATTGATCGGGATGATAAATGCTAATCTGAGGGCAACTGTACAAATTTACCCTGATAAATTATTCCTTACATAAAACGAACGCAATTTATCATTTTATTTTAAACCGCAGTAAATTTCATTGATGAACGATAAAAATTCTCTCATTTTAGCTAATGAACGTGAATGTGATCAATAATGCGCTGTGCGTACCCACACGTACACTCAAATGAAAACACTGAGAATGAATTGGTGTACATCCCTATTATGCGGATTTGACGAAAAATGACGAGAGAATTAACCTTGTCGTCGCAGGAAAAAAGGAACAAATCTCGTTTTTTAAATGGAACGAAAAAAAGACCGTAAGAAAACGTGGTTGATGCGGAGAAGTAACGGAAAAGAAACGGCACGCAGGAGCAGAGGAAAGACTGGCTTTGATGGAGCAAAAGAGACGGGAGAGTCAGAGAGAGAGAGAGATAGGAGGATGAGAGAGAAAAAAGTGCCGGATAAAAGAGAAATAAAAAAATGTGAGAGAGAAAGAGAGGGAGAGAGAGAGAGAAAGAAAGAGAGAGAGAAAGAGAGAGAGAGAAAGAGAGAGAGAGAGAGACTAGGGATGAAGGGTGGTGGAGGTGATTCTGAGAGTTGGCCAGATTGGACTAATTACTGCTTGAGGTAGCCGACCAGTCCGTCGAGTAATTGGATTGGCCTGCCTCTGAGGCGGAACTGAGGGAAAGAAGGGGATTGGGAAAAAGACAAAAGAATACGGAGCGCTATAGAAAGAGAGAGAGAGACATACAGACAGAGGGATTTATATAGGTAAGGATGGGAGGGGAGAGAGAAGGATTTTTCGAATGGAGGTGAGTGCAAGAAAGATAGGTAATGGATGTCGGGGAAAATACGCGAGTAGGTTTAAAGGTGCGGGTGGAGAGGGGGAGGGGAGGGAGTACGTAAACGGAGGGTAGCCGAGGGTTGTTGAATGGGTGCGTGTACGAGTAGAAGAGGAGAGGGAGTCGAACTGAGATGGGACGGAATGGAAAGGGTCTGGCGATGGGCAGAAAGGACAGGAGGGTTGGGAAGGTTCACTCTCTTTTTACTTTCTCATACGAAGTATCGAGAAGGTATTGTTGTCGCGAAAAAATTCGACCCCGAGATTTTAACGGAAATATACGTTTTAGGTATCGCTGAATCCGAAAAAGTGGTTTTTGCAATTCCGTCTGTCTGTCTGTTACTAGCCCTGGAGCCTAAACGGCAGAGTGAAAAAGAATGAAATCTTGTACTTTAGCATTTTATCATACTGAGCAGAGTATATGTAGAAATGGTTGACATTGGTTAATAATTAAGAGTAGTTTATTCTATGCATTTTTAACAACAATTCGATTTTCTCAAAAACGGCAATAACGATTTTGATCAAATTTCCTACAGTTATGAGTTTACGTCTTCAATAATACTGTATAGTTCATATTTCTCGAAAAAATGAATATAAGGTTAGTTTATTCTAGGCAACTTTAACAATAATTCGATTTTCTCAAAAACGGCTCAAACGATTTTAATGAAATTTGGTATAGTTACTTAAGTTTACGTCTTCAATAATACTGTATGGTTCATATTTCTCAAAAAATGAATATAAAGCTACTTTATTCTAGGTAACTTTAATAGCAATTCGATTTTCTCAAAAACGGCTCTAAGGATTTTGATCAAATTTCTTACAGTTACTTGAGTATACATCTACGATAATATTACGTATTTTGTTTTTCTCAATGAATGAATATAATGCTAGTTTATTCTTGGACAACTTGAACAAAAATTGGATTTTCTGTAAACAGGCTCATACGATTTTCATTTTCTACAGATAATTAAACGTCGCATTAGTATATTA
The DNA here is from genome assembly GCA_036926305.1 of Uropetala carovei. Lineage (NCBI taxonomy): Eukaryota > Metazoa > Arthropoda > Insecta > Odonata > Petaluridae > Uropetala > Uropetala carovei. The sequence goes on from JAXCHB010000277.1 coordinate 7,491,376, forward strand.
GAAAGTCTGTACAATGTATGTTGTACCGGTTTTTTTCTTGTGGAACGGGGAAAAGGGATGGAAATGGTAGAAAGATGCGTTAAGGGAAGGGATACAACGCGGTATGGATGAATGTTTAAGAGAGGCAGAATGGATTATTGAATACACGTGCGTAGATTAGCAAAATTCTTTCTTTTTTTAGACGATGTAATACCTACTTTTCAAGAATTGGAAACGAGATGAAGCCACATTGAACAGCCAAATATAATTTAGAAGAAAAATGGTCGTTTAGAGGGGAAGACGTTGATTAGGTGCGAAACTATGTCACTAGTATGGATTTTTTCATGTAAAAGGATCCGTCGCTGAATCGAGGTATTCGTACAGGTAAATTTCGCTTTCTTTTTTTATCTTTGCTTCTATCTGAAATGAAACAAAAATATTCACCATAAGTGCAAGTATATAAAACGCAGTTTATCTTATTGTTACTGATTGACATTGTGATAATCTCATAATACGGTGTAAACAAACGAACTGTAGTGAAAATGAATCTATCTAATCAGTATGCACATACATAGGATATAATACTTTTCTAAGTCCGGAAATTTACATGCTTCACTGACACGTAGTTAAAGTGTTCTCTTATATGATTGCGTATACAAAATTCGAGGCGAATTCTATAGGAATAATCGAGCTCGGACTTCAAATGCTTGGGTCCTTCTTCACATTTTATCATTCGTGTCATTATTCAATCTTCTCAATAAGTTCTACATTGTGAACAATTTTACACACACTTTAACTTTTTTGAAATGTGGCTATAACCTAAATAAAAATGTTACATGGGGAAAGCCGAATGTATTTTTTCTTGCTGATGATTTCCGTTAAACGTTTTTCGTAGTTTCGCGGTTTAGATTGCTAGGTTTCAGGTGGCGCTGAGGTAGAGGACCAGAGACTCGGAAGAAGGAACTCGGATAAGGGAGGGTAGAAAGAGAGAGAGAGAGAGACAGTTGAGTATCGGCGTGGGTATAAGTGGTTTTTAAGGATGAAAGGTAGTGAGCGGGAGAAGTGGAAATGAAAGCGTACAGATGAAGACGGGAGCCCTGAGAGGAAGATAGGTGCGGGGAACGAGAGAGGGGAAGTGAGTAGGAAAATGGAGGGAGTAGGAAGGTAAGGGTTTGGTCTGAAGGAAATAGGACTGATGTGGGTTTGTTCTGGTAGTGTTGGGAGAGAGAAGATTGAAGGGCTGCGGTCCGCAGGGAAAAAAGGGAATGTTTTTGGGCCCTCTCGCACGCGGACAAACACTAAAAGAGGTCGGAATCCGTGTTTAGTTGTTTCGAAGTGTTTAGGTTGACCCAAAAGAAAGCTTTTAAGGTTATTATGTGATAATTTGTTCCATCTGAAGATAGGTTTATAAAATATCAGCCCAATATATACGCACATAATTGTTATCGTGTCGCTCGGAGTTGGGATCGATGGGTATTTTTGTATTTTTGCTATTAATTTTCGATTCATTTATTGCCATTCAGCTCATTAATTAAATCTATAGAGGTGTTTGCACAATAATTTGCTTGACACAAGCACAGAATATGTTTTTACCTGTGATATGTTCCGTGAGTGCATATCACCGGAAGGTACTTATTTTGGGAAATTTTACCTTCATATATATATATATATCGAAAAATCATCAATCGTTAAATTTTATAATCTATGGAATTACATCCTTGATGGCGACTTCAATGAAAGACAAAAATTCGAACATGATGTTTCTTTAAATCGCGGTTCTATGAAATTCTTCCAGCAATTTCGAAAATATTTCTATAATAATGGTGTTTTAACGGAGAAATATCGCAAAAACCGAAGCGGTTTTCGAATAAAACTCGACTTCCGGTTTAGCATTATTGTCCAAAAACTAATTAGTTCTTTGCACCCATACCAAAGTGTTATATATGAAATTTGGTATTAATATGACTAGTACTTCTTGAGTTAGAGCGCCCACAATCACATACACACGCACACATACAAACATCATTCCGAAAACAGTCTAAGCGTGTTCTTGGGACCTCAAAACGTGTATTTCCGTTGAAATCTCGAAGTCGATTTTTTTCGTAATCACAATACTTTCCCATTACTACATATGGAGAGAGTAAAAAACACAGGTGACCGAATTAAAGCAAGGTTAATCCATCTAGTATCAAACACAAAAGCTGCGCTTAATGAAACGAAATTTCCAGAGAGCAACACCGGTTCACCATTCTAGCGATCCATCGGAATTTCTACCGTTTCCAACAAAAGTTGAGCGGAAAATGCATTGTCTCCCGTCGAAAGGTTTATTGCCTCCGTTAATTCCCACCACCTATTGTTGATTAAAGGAAATCACTTGTTTGCATTTCGGGTAAAAAACGGTTCCGACACATTAAAAGCTAGATAGATGGAGAAAGAGAGCGGTGTTTTGAAGGTTTATTTCCATACACCGCTAGAGGGCAATATCGGCAGCTGAATAAAATAAAGGGATCTCCCTAGAGTTTATCGGAGTGAAGTCACAAAAGTAGGGTAACAAGGTAAATACAGACATGTTAAAATTGTTATATATTTTTTGGCATTGGAATGGGCGGAAAATTCAGAAGATTAGTTTTATAACTAGTAAGATAGAAGTTTTAAACTTTCGCTTTATCAATCGCTAACTAGACATAAAAAGCACTGTTTTACGAAAGTATATTAATATTTTTGCATTCCTTAAAGCTCCCAGGACTTTGACTAAATGATTGATTGATACAATTTTTTTAAACTCCGTTGAAGAGGTCATCACTTTGTTGAGTTCCATTAAAGAAGTTAAATGATTGATTGATACAATTTTTTTAAACTCCGTTGAAGAGGTCATCACTTTGTTGAGTTCCATTAAAGAAGTTATCTTCTCTTGAGTTAAACATAAAGGTAACAAGTGAACACATTCCGTTTTATGCGATTACACATTTTATTATTATTTTTAATTTCAATAGCTGATTAACCTGTCCAAAAATTGGGCAAAGAGTGGAGATGGTCATTCAAGATAAAGAACATTAATTCCTTTGCATTCATTTGTTCATAATATGTTACTGTTCTGTGGCGTTCTTCGAAATTATTTATTTTATAAGTTATATTCATAAACTCTAACCAATATTATCCTTTTTATATAAAAAACCGTAAAAAGGTTTATTATTATATCTGTATACTATTGTACTGTGATGGAAAACCTATGGCACGCGTGCCATAAGTGGCAGCAACACGATTTTGGTTTGCACGCCAACGAAAGGCGAAAATCATTTATCGTACTGATGTAGTGCCGCGAAAATATTTGTGTTATTTAGTTTACTATTGTAAACATTACTTTTATGGTCACAAATTTCAATCTCTAATGTCTTGATCACGAATTTAATTTAGTTGGCACGCAAAGAAATCAAGAACTTTTTTGTGGCACGCGAGGTGGAAAAGATTGGACAATTTCAGTAATATTGGCGCGCGGGCAATAGAAGGTTCGCCATCACTGCTCTAGTATGTTTTATTACTCCAAAAATAACTTTTATGGTGTCCTAAGTGGCCCGAATTGAGTCATAAAACTCCACCTCTCGAGTAGAGAATGTAGTAATGATAAGTATCGATATACGTGAAATTATATTCATAATTAACTATGAGAATGTTTTATCGCCTACCACGTTTAGTGCTTTCATAATCGTTGGTTAAGTGCTTCGGCACCTTCGATATTGTTAGGTAGTGTATCCGAAATACTTAATTAAAATGCAGTAGTATAGATCACAGAAAAATATATCAAAAGCGGAAAAATCTCACTCAAACAAACAAATAAGGAACGAGAGACTTTTATTATAAAGGCAATGATTTCTTATGAGTCGTCAATTTAGTAGACGGAGCAGGACAACGCAAAAAAAAGCCACAATATTACCCGATAGAAAATTTCTTAGGATACCATGACGGCCCATTGTATGTTTGTATATATATACACAACCTCCGCGAATACTGCGTCACAAGCGATCCTAACTGCACCGAAAGGCGATGAAATTCTCGAACCCGAAAATTTGAACCGAAGTAATGAGCTTAGAAGTGGAAGGGAACGAGGTATTTTCTCCGCCACGATAAAGTCGGGGATTAAAATAATAGAAAAGAATCTTCCCCAATACGCTTAGTTATCTTTTTAGCGCGTTTGCGTTTTGGAGGTGGATGGATTAGGGAGGAATTATTCCATAGTTAAGCTTGGAGGGTGAGGGAAAGGAACAAGGACTCGTCGGATAAGGGGATGAGAAGGTGACCCTGGAAAGCGGCCAGCCTTTAACGGGAATCCGATAAAGCAAACTAAGGTCCAGGGATATGACGTCATTAAGTGGCCAGAATGGGGAGTGGAGGGGAGAGGGAGGAAGGGTGTAGGGCAAGAAATGGAGCATTGCGGGTTTGATATTGTTAACGATGACCTTTATTACGCTTAAGTAGCAGACCCTACTGACCTCTTCTCCTTGACTCTCTTTAAAGGGGCGTCCTATTACGCTGTTATTTTTTATGTTACCGTCATTGTTACGTCTTTTCCCCCTTCTTCCCTTCCGAAAGTGTTTTCGCATTGAGCGTTCCGCTTGCGCGCGATGATGCTCGGTGCTCGTTTTATTTCATTATTTAAAGGATCGGTTCCGATTTAAAATTTTTGTGCGAAGTCATCATAATTTTTAAAAATTTATTAGACAGTCGCATCTTTCGTGCTGAGACTTTGCTATCGCGGTATGCAGTTAATTCGCCAACACATTTGTAAAACTGCGCTTTGGAGTTTTCCATACTTCTAGCTAACACAATTTTTATTTTGTTCCACTCTTTATCCGACTGCGTCACACACTTATAAAATGTTTTTAAAAAAGAATCAATATCAATATTTCATTCGCGCACCATAAACAGACTACTACATCCCGATAAAAAAGTTTCATTTCATTCTCATGGGAATAAAAGGTGTCTGTACGCACAAAAAAAGAACCGATTCCACATGTTCCGAGGCCTTTATTTTATATAAAGAAATTAAAGAAATTCGGCATGGGGAAAAAGGATGAAACGCACTCTCCCCCTTACACCCAAATCTTCTACCCACTTTCGCTTCTTCGCCCCCATTATTTTCGGAGTCTCTTTGAAATATCGCCCCCCTTCTCCGACAAACTCCCCTCCCCAAAGAATTCCACTTGGAGAGAGGGAGGGAGGGGGCGAAGATGGTAGGGCGGGGCGCGGCCGAGATATAGGGGGAAGGGGAGGAGAGAATATGGGAAGCGTAGGTATTTTCCGAGAGATGGTGGATATCGTGAGAGATGATGTACTGAAGCACTCTTATAGCCAGATTCGCTGCCTCTTTTCTCAAAAACCGTGACAGGCCGCCATAAAGCACGCATCACTTAGGATCCCATCTTCATCGAACGAGGAGCGGGCGAGGCAGCGAGTGGGCGAATCCATTTGCGATTTCAGCGATGCGTAAAAAAGGGCTTTAAAAGTCTTCGTGGCGCCATAGAGGGAAGGAGAGATATCAATGGGGGGTGAGGAGAGGGAGAGGAACAGGGTTGGAAGGGGGATTATGCGTCCCTTCCCTCCTCCATCGCGGGATACGGTGAGGGTCAGACATAAGAGAAGAACCAACTCCTCGTGAGAGCGATCGCGTGGAAACGTTCCGTGATTAAAGGTACATCCGAGTACGACGACAGAAGCTCCGATTAATATTTTCTCTCGAGCGACAGAGTTCGGTGAAACGAACTCGTTATTTTCCTTAATGTTACGATAGGGTTTTTTGGAAATATATGCAACAACGAAGAATATTTTATTCGACATTCTCGACCTTAGAGTTACAAATTTAGGTTTATGATGCTTCTGGCGAGTCAACGTAAATTGCCGCATTGTATCTAGCAGATATATATATTTAGTGCCTTTTCTACTACAAGGAGTAGTGAGAGACAGGATGATAGGTCACAACCATTAAAAATTAGATATAAAATATTATGTATTGGGAAATGTGGCTTTGTCCTGGAATCGAACTCGGGCCTTCCACTTGCCGGGCAGATATCCTACCATTGAACTACCGTCACAGACGAACTCTCCTCTTTCAAAACGGGAATATTTTCTTAGGTTGGTACAGAGCTAGCCATTCTAGTATTAATCAGCCCCAACAGATGTCCTCATCGAGGTACGTCAAAGAAAAACCCTACCCTCTTAAATAGTGAGAATGTCTATGTTAAAAATTGGTATAATGAATGATCTAAAGATACTTATGCGATAGGCATAAGTTGGAATGTTGGGAAATGTTGAAACAGGTGAAAAAATCTGCTGTGACTCCTAATTTAAAATGATAAATTATCACATAAAAGTTTATATATATTCATGTTTAACACCCAACAAGAACTACGATGACTGACCAGCGCTACCTCTTTGATACCCATTGTGCATTAGCCAAGAGCGAATCAGTAGATTTAAAAAAATGTATTATAGGAATAGAAAGATCATCATGTTCACAGTCTATTAGATCGATGTTCTAATGTGCCGTTAAGTACGAAGAAATTAAAATTCATCCTTATTATCGTATATGAAAATTATTTTCGTAAGTTTTTTACGAAAGAAATATAAAAACATTTAAAATGCTGCATAAATGTACACAATATAATAAATTATATTAGCCGATGCAAATAATGTCAGATTTAGAACATCTCTTGCGACACACATCCGCACCATTATTGAAAACGATGCTTGATTTTCCTTTATTTAACCAACTTGCAACATCCTCCCCACAATTCACAATGGAGAAGTATTTACCCGAAGGAATTTTATGGTTCCAAGACGTAACGTTCTACCCAAGCCATTATTGAGAATCGCGTCTCCCCCCCTCTCTCTCTCCCTCTCGGACTCCTTTCCAAAAAGGAGATTAGGTTCTGTTTTCATATGACTGAGCAAGATCGTATATTTTTCCTTTGGGAGAAATGGGTAAAGGATACACAAGAGAATGGAATTGGGGGAATGGACGGAAAGTGCGCAAGGAAAAGTGGAGGAAATGTGAGAAGAGAAGTCGGAGGGAAAAGTGAGAAAGCGAATGAGAGAGAGAGAGAAAAATTGATAGTAAATAAAAAGGAGACTGGGAGAATGAGTGTCGAGAGAGAGTGAGTGTCGAGAGAGAGTGAATGTCGAGAGAGAGTGAGAAAGAATGAGATTTGAGAAGGAGAGAGGGAGAGAGATGGTGAGTGAGAGATGAAGGGAAAAGTGGGACGAGTGAGAGAGAATGTGAGTGAGAGAGAATGTGTGTGGAGAGAGAGAGAGAAAATGGATCGGAGAGTAATGGAATTGATCAAGAGGGAGGAGAAATGGGTGGATGAGAGGGGACTGAGAGAGATGAATAGGAACGAACGGGGGAAAGAGTGAGATAAGAGGAAGAAAGAGTGGGGAAAGAGGGAGTAGAAAGAGTGCGGGATAGAGTGGGGAGATACGAGGGAAAGAGGTGAATGAAGGAGAAAGAATTGAGGAAGTGGAGAGCTAGAGATGGGGAGAGAGAGAGAGAGGAGGTGATATGGAGAGAGATGGAAAACGTGAGAGGTTGAGAGAGAGAGAGAGGTGAGTTGGGCGGTAGAGTGTGAGAGGTAGGGAAGAGCATTGATGTGGAATGGTTCCTTTCTCAGAATCCTCTGGGAAAAGGGTGTTTCTCATACTTTTTCATTCCTCCTGCTTCCGGGAGATGGTTTCCTTTAACGGCTCATGCCATGGTGCACCACCAAGGGGGTGACACCTCAGCGGATATCAATGGGATTCAACATTTTCGCCAATCCCTCCCCCATTTTCGGAGGCACCGTTTGCTCTCACTCTCTTTCTTTTCACTACCTCTCACTGTCAGTAACCCTCTCTCTCTCTATTTCTCTCCGCCTCCTCCTTCCCTAGAACCGTTTCGAGATAGGAAAAAAAAGGGAAAAAGTAGGGCCCCTTTAGTAGAATCCCAAAGATATTCCGAAGGGGTGGAAACTCCAAACCCTGTGACATTACTTTTCCCTCTTCACCATATCTTTGCTCTTCCTACTCCCCATTCCGCCTTTTTAGATCCCTCTTTTTGTCGATTCTTTGGTTCCCACTATGTCCCAATTTTTTCTCTGCGGGCGACTTTCTCTGCGCATGTATTGCTCGGTTTATCTTACAAAAATCCTCCACGCCACTTTCAAGTAAAATACGCGTTGTATTTTTTTTATGAACACGTTATGGGCCTTATGTTTTTATTGGAGTAAGAAATTGGTCGGGCGTACTACCTAATGAAGTAATCACGTTTACGCTTGCTTGGTATAATAAAATTCTAAGTGAAAAATTCGCGTCGCGGATGAAAAATGCCGGTTTTTATTTAAGAAAATGTTTTCCGATATTACTTTGCGTGTCATCCTTTCGAAGGCTAACACATTTTCGCGACCCATCCATTCCCTCCTCTCTGGAAACAGGGTTAAATACTTTTATGCAAATGGCTGTCGCAAAGCATTAATATATCGACAATATTTCGTCATCAGCTCATTACAGGAAAATGCTGACCTGATTACTTATCAACATTTTCGAATCTCATTTTTATGTTGGATTATATTATCCTCGACACTCCTAACAGTCAGCTGAGGCGCTTCTATGGGGGCATATTTTTAGGATTAAAAGTAAATAATGTTTAATAGAAGGAAGTACCGATGTAGCGCACCGAAATTAAACGCTTTATAAATCACATTGAGGCTACAAAACAGCTAAACAAATATATCTCTAAAAATATGTCAAACCAAATTTCCCAGATAGATGGAGACAACGCAGTATTTTCATGTCACGTTCCGCACCACATAGAAGCATTTCAAATTCTGCTTATATCCCCTCCATTGGGCTGGCATAGACCCTCCCCTCTTTTCCCCGCTCTATCGTATCCACTCGTATAACCACCATAGAAGCAAATCTGAAACTGCTTCGTGAGGTCCGCCCAGTAATAACTGAATAATACTAATCGCAATTAAGTTAGTAGAAATTCATTCAAATTATGAAAATTCTAAATATATTTCTGTCAATTTTATAGTAGTAGCTAGAGTTACTATAAGTTTTTAAAAAAGTTTATTGCGGTCTTATTTCTCTAGGAAAGCAGTGCTTGCATAGACCGACCGCCCATGATTTACATTACTGTTTGAAAACATTATTCAGAAATTCAGTATTGCTAAAGAATAAATGGGCAAATAAAATATTATTCACTCTAAATTTAAACTTTGTTGTCTAAGCATTTTATTTTGTCTGGTAATTTGTTATAGAGAAGCAAACCTAAATGAATAATGCCCTTAATACTTTTCTTAATTCGATGGTGACTTAAGAGGATAGAATTTGCTGCCCTGGTATTGTGATTGTTGATGTCTGACAATGAGTTCTTTTTCAACATGTGTAAGTTAGTATGAATAAAGCAAACTATTTCCAAAATATTTAAGGATGGTGTTGGAAGGATGTTAAGTTCTTTAAATAGAGGTCTGCTGGGTGTCCTTAAAGGAACCTGTTCCATGAAACTAATATATTATACATTGCTTTTTCCAGTATTTTGGAGAAAGAGGATAATAAGGAAATTGGCCTGTAATTTTCGACATTAAAATTTTCACCTTTTTTGAAAAGTGGTTTTACTTTAGCAATTTTGAATATATCTGGAAATTTTCCAGATTCAAATGATAAGTTGCATATTATGCTCAAAGGTTTAGCAATATATTTAGCACAATGCTTTACAACCAGGTCTGGTATCTCATCTAACCCAAAAGAAAGTTTGTTTTTAAAACTGCTTATAATACTATTTCATTCTCAGATACTGGTTCTAAAAATATAGAATGTGGTATTAACAGTTGCTGAATGTCTCTTTACCCAGCTCTTTTAATAATTTTCCAAATTGCTTTGGTTTCGTTTTCAGATTTAAAGATTATTGAACTTATGCATTCTTTTTTCTTTCAGTAGAAGACCATTCAAAATTTTATTATATCTTTTATAATATATTTTTAAATTTGAATCAGTGAAACTACATAACTTGTGCAAGATTCTTTTCCTGTTAGATGAAGTGACTATACATTTAGTTAACAATAAGTTTAATTTTTGTTCTTACTTTTTTATAAAAACTTTTTTAAAGGGAAATGCTACATTGAAATGGTATCATATGGTATCTAAGAAAGCTTTTGTTGATGGATTAAGATCTAGGGAGGATACATCACACCACTTTACAGATGATAGAAGTATATTGAAGTACTCAAGATTAGTGATGTACCAGGTACTAAAAAATACCGGGTACACGGGGAGGGAAAGAAAAATTACCCGGCCGGGTAGGTTGAACCGATTTGGATCAAGATGTGTGGGCTTGCTTAAATGAAATTTGTTTGAAAATGAAAGCAAACAAGAAGAATTTCGTACTGAGGATAATACGTCTTATTCTAAAGAAGAGAGGCAAATTGAAAATTTTCTTAAATATCCTAACATCTCTCGTAAAGAAAATCCTTTAACTTGGTGGGCAAAAAATGCAGCTAGCTATCTTTTCTGAATTCAAAATTGACCAGACGTTACTTGTCATCACCTCCAAGTAGCATACCCAGTGAAAGGATGTTTAGCGAGGCGAAAATCATGTACAAACATTGGAGGAATTAACTCCTTCCGAGAAATGTGGAAAAAACTATTGTTTCTTCATCATAATATCCCATTGTTGAAATTTAATTATTAAAATTTTTACTGCACCTTTATTTCATTCTTTACTTAAGAAGATTTTATAAAGTTTATAAAATTTTACAAGCCGGTACTGTTAACCGGTTGTCAAGTATAATTAAGCATATTATGTAAAATGTTAATTAATGGTTCAGTTTAACTTTTGTTAGAGTAATCGATTTTTTAAAAGTTTATTATAATTAAAATATCGTTTCTCTGAATGTTTCTTGCAGGCTAAAAAGTAAAATAATAAGTTCCATTTAATTTGTTTTTATATTTATCCTTTTTTGCTCTTGAGGGACCCAGTACCCGGCACCGAGTCCCAGCACCCGGTGCCGGGTCCGGGTAATTTCCGGGTACTGAAAATATGGCCGGGAATGCCGGGTACCCGGTACATCACTACTCAAGATTACAGAAGTTGTAGTTACTTTTCCGTACAAAATCATCATTTGGTTTCACAGATTTATTATTTGTCAGAGGCAAATGTAATATTATAGAAATAGTTATATGATCAGATATGCCTGCACTGGTGTTTTCAGTAGAATATAAAAAGAGATCATTCTCAATGATAAACTGATAAATGAGTTCATTAAGACAAGTAATTCTGATTTAAAATGAGATTTTTTTAGAAAAATCAATGTTAAAATCTCCACATGTGACATATGGTTTCTTTTCTTCCTTGAGGAAACCAATCAATAATTCAAATTTATCCAGAAATCAATGTGTTTTTCAACATTAAGGTATATGGTGTAGTTTTCATTTTTGTACGTATTTTCTAACCAGAATGGATGTTCCACCATTCTTAAAAATTGAGCTACAGTAGGTATAAATTTGAAATGTTAAAATTTGAAATAACAAGAGTTTCACTTTCTAATTCAGTGAGCCAATGTTCTATCAAACAAATAACATGGATTGGATAGTTAAAATTGTTTACCATTAACTCAAGTTTATAAAGCTTATTTCGGACACATTGAATATTCTGATGCAATATCGTGTAGCTGACTTTATTTAGTCGACTTGAGTGTAAAACACCAGAAGACTTCTGGTTCTCATTCAGATTCATTGTTTTTTAAAACATAAAACGGCTATTTACAACATTTTCAGGCCACACGTTCGGGTCTGAAAAGTTTCCCAGAAGGTTATAACCTACTGTGACCTTAAAAGAGGCATACGAACCTTTAGCCTCGAGTGCTTGAATATCAAAGGGGTATCAAATTTAGATTTGAGTTAATCCTAAACGTCATTTTCTCTGGTTTTGGGATTGTGTCCACACATGAATATTAGCTTTCCTTACCACAGCTAGCAGAGGACAGTCTGATTTTGCACTTCCCGTAGTAAAAGTTTTTAGAGATCTTCGAAAATTACTTCGTTTAAAATAAACTTGAAACTCTTTGTTATCATCGATTCCAACTACTTGTGGAGCACTGTTTTGTGATTCATCACTTGCGATAGGAGAAGGTTTATTCTTTGTTGTTGAGGGGATTACTGCAGAAGTAAAAAATGAGGAAGCCACTGTAAGAGTTTGCACTGAATTGTAAGCAGGGTATACAATGGACCTTGAAGATAGGACCTGCACTGTTGGGGATTGCACTGCAGGAACGGGATGGTGGGAGGATAATTAACACGCGCCATTCCGGAGTAGGATTTCGGGATGTTTTTAACACATTTTTCAATAATTATAGGAAGATTTCCAGCAAATGACGCTTGTTTCTTCGCGGTTTTCACAGATCCGGATGTCCCTGAGGATTCTTCGATTTCCTTGTCTTAATCCTTTAAAACAGGAACTTCATCCCTAAGAAGTTCAGTCTGTGCAGATTGTTTTCTTCTGACTTCGTTGCACATTTGACTTTACACTGTCAATAACTGCGCAAAATTCCGTTTGCTTTCTTAACATCGAATCTAATGCATAGTGTACATTCTGAATTAGGCGAGAAGGTAACACATGGCAATTTTTGCACCGATAGGACAATTCTCGGCAAGTATTCATTGCCTTGTAGGCTTACTTATTCAAATTCGTGCATTGTAAATGAAACTTCGATAAACAATGAAATTCACAAGTGATAATAATGCTATCATCGTCGAAATATACGGAGCACGAGGCACATCGACTTCTCTAGACGGCGGCCATATTGAAAAAAGTTACTGAATTTATTAATGACGTAAAAGGTAAGAAAAAACGGACTCAACCTCAAATTTACTTTGCCAACTCCGTGAAAATAAATAATAAAAACAGAATTTGACTTTAGTTAAAGAATGGAAATGAGCATATAAACGGACGCATGGCCGTTGGCTTCAATGTGGAGTCGCATTTTGCTTGAATTTTCCTAGTTGCGAAACGAATTCATTTGTATAATATATATTTTGCAAAAATGATAATCAAAATTTCATTTATTATTAGGCAACATAAATCTTAAACGGAAGATAAATGTATTGACATATCTGTGTTGTTCATTTTTCGTATATATATATTACATATAAATCAATTTTACTTGCACTCTACTTTCATTGATTCTTCACTGTTCACTAACTAACCCGTCTCCATCCAAGTCTTCCGTATTAGTTTTACAAAAATATTCCGCCCATAAAATAGGGAAGAGTACCGACCAACGTTACGTCCGAACGCCATATATTTCAACTTGCATGCTCATCGAAATTTTACACCTATTCGGATCTTTTACTTCCATCAGATTGCTCGAGAACATAAAGGTTTTTTCAATCATCTTCCGTTGATTTGTGAGAGATAGGGAGATTACCTCGACGAATATTACCGTTCGGAAGAACATTTTCCCAGACTATTTTCTCAATGGTTTCCAGTCGTAAGGAAAACTCTTGTGATTTATCCCCAATGTGAAGTGCATATATTTGAAAGGCCGTGTTTACCAAATCCCTCGCGCCTTTTAACGTGGGATGGAGACGTAAAGCACTGCAGTCATTCGTGATAAACTGTCTGCAGAGGTTCTTGTAATGCATCTTTCGTTTCGATTTTTATAAGAGCAATGCGTATAATATATATTTATATATATAGGAAATTTACGACCAACCTTTCCTTTCCGAAAACTTTGAGCATCGCATAACATTATTGTAAATTATATAATATCTTGTTTAACTTATTGTTAGAGATATTCAGTAGGGTGTCCAAGTACTTGCCAACTTCTATATAAATCAAGGGCAAAGTGAATTTTGGCTAACGAAAAAATGCCGTTAAATCAAACGCATTAAGTAAGTATAGATTTTAAGTCTTCAACACAAGTTCATTATGGAAAACAGATCTAAAATATGCTTAAAAGTGAAATTATGTAATAAATTGAGGAAAGTAACAAGGTCCACGATAAGAACAAAACTACGAGTACTTACATATATGCGTACATATTTCCCTTTTCCGAGTTTAAGTATTTTAATAGGCATGTTTAATTATCTAATGTTAACATAAGCCGTCCAAAGCGGCTTACTTGATTAAAAATATTACCGTATATTTAATGCCTATATTTTGCGAATCACCTGGTTATGACATACTAACAACGTCTCACCAAATTTATATAGCATTAGACTTATGGTTCAAATCATTAATTAACCAAACTTTTATAGATGGAATTAACGATCACGCTTTAAAAAAATGTCCACGCTTCACCATCCGATAAAACTTTTCTAAATCCTATAAAGTCAGAAAATTCAAATATGCTAATATACGTTCGACTTTTTCTAAAAAGATCTCCGAAAGCAATTTGTCCCGCCAAACGTAAGAGAATTGGGTCAAAAAAGAAGTTACGAGAGCCATCTACAAAGATCGACACAAATTGATTAAGTTTCCGCCGGAACTTTTAATCCAAAGTCGGGGAGGAAAAAAAAAGAAACGTAATAAGTAACGCAATCCTTCTGAAGAAAAAAAAGCACGTTCATTGGATATGCATGCGGAACAATCGTTCTCATTCCGAACGCGAGAGGAACAAAAAAAAAACTTCCGAGAATTGAAATCGCCGAAAGTAATGCGGAAATGGAATCGCGAGACCGACAAAAATTTAATAGAATAGGATCGATAAGAAGGGGCGAAAAGACAAAAAACAATCGAATCAACCGATTCCGGATTCGCAAGTAACTCCGGAGGAACAATAATCAATATAATAATAGCAAAAAAATAAAACGATTCCGTTCGATTCGAAAACGTCTCTCTTTCTCTCTTGGAAGTACATAGGGGAACTTCAATTTTTATTATATTTTTACCATTTCAAATTTCGGGTGCTGGTCCCTACGCCAATTCTCGTCCACATACCTCGAACAATCCAACCAGAGAGATAGAGAGAGGGAATCGCATACTTTCCGCGACATAAGCGGAGCCGAACTGTTGGGGATGCTCGAAAATGCAGGGCGGAGGAAGTTTTCTGGCGATCTCGGCCTTTCATACGTTTCGGGAAAGGAAATATTTGGAGATAGGGAGAGAAGGAAGTAGAGAGGGGAGGGAGGGAAGAATGGAGAGACGAAGTGTGAGACAGTAGCAATGGCAGGGCCGACCCCGAAATTCCTTGGAGGAGCGAAAGAGGTCGCCACAGTCTGGGACCGGATATATATATTATGTGCATGTAGCACCTCTGGGAAGAACTTTTGCCTCCTTTTTGGACTGATTTAAATGCGAGTATATACGGAGGAAAAATGGTTCCGGCAAGAAAAGATAGAGAAGTCGGGAGCGAACTTAAAAAAAAAGTTCTCTGGAGTGATTTTCTAGCAAAAATGACTAAGATCGTTTGTGGGGTCTTTGAGGAGGCTGTTATGACTCCTACTCCTCCACACTCCCACCTGTACCACCCATCCTAAATCCACTTTATAATTCCAAGGGACACGTGACATAAAGGTTTACGGCTTTTTTTTTTTCGAGACTAACGCGATGTTCAAGATTTTTTTTGTTGATGCGGTAAAAAAAGCCGATGGTTTTTATTTATCAAAAAATCTTGCTGTGGTTGCTCGGAACATTTTTTTTACATACGACCCTCCATGTGAAGGCGAGATAGCTAGAGGATATAGGATAGGATTGAGGAGAATAGAAATAAAATAGATGGGAAAAAATAATAATGCCCTCGAAAGAAAATGGTGCGTGGTTGACTTACTGGGGCCATGAGCGGAATGGATGGGGGGGAAAACATTAGGAACGCCCGAGTCGAGTAGGTATTCGGAGTTATATTTGAACTATTTACCATCGAGGAAGGAGAGTTTGGAGGATTGGGGCAACTTTTTTCCGCCTAGAAACGCTAAAATAGTTGGGATGTTTGTTTCCTTTTTTTTTACTTGGAAAGAAGTACTGATTAGTGGTTCGCTTAATGTATGACTTGGAATAGAATAATAAAAGTAGGAGGGAACGAACGGGTTATCTCGCGAGTAAATTCGCAAACTTTTGCTTTAGATTATACTTCCAATGACTTAAAATACGTGTGTTACGTCGAGGAAATTTCGTATCTCCAAGTTCGATTCAACCACTGAAGCAGTTATATAGTTCAAAAAACTCATTACTTGTCGATTTATGCATATTTCTGTGAAAATTTCGGATATAATAAATTAACTAAATACAAGAATACCGAAAAGTAATTTAAAATATTCACCGTTACTACTCGTTGACTTAAAGTTTTCAATAGGTTACTGTTAGATGCGTTATTAAAGAATGTATAAAATAAAATAGAACGAACTGAATTAACAAACATTTAAAAAATAGTTTTCACAATAACCAAATAATTACAGAATTATATAATAACCATGGGTTGGGTTAGATAAATATGTCACACGGATAAAAATGTTGCCAAGAATCATTTATTTAATACAAAACATTTCATGTGCTCCAACACATTCCTGAGCGGCATACAGGAAATAATATATATTTAAATGTTTTTAGAAACGAGTTTGGAACACAACTCTTCAACCCGCATTTGGAGATGCTACATCGAGGAATAAAAAAAAAATTGCACAGCACATCCGAGCAATGAGACCTTTTCACGTTCCTAGTAAACATCCTTTGGTCTACTCCCGTCCAATCCTTGCAAAAAAACAACGTGACGGATATAAAGTATTCCATTGTTGCCGCGTTTCGCTAACACGCTAGATCATTTTTGTAGAGGCGCCGAGTATGAGAAAACTTGGTTGGTTATAAGAAGGTGGGATGTTGATGGATTGTGGCGGGAAGATGATTCGATGGCGGGTGTTTGAGGAGCAGAAGAAGGGGCGAGGCGGTTGAGCGGAGGAGTGGGCGGGAGTGAGAGGGTGAGAATGGCAGGGAGAAGGATTGGTCGGACGTTGGGGGGGGTAGGGACGAAGGAGTAGGCTTAGGATTGATGAGGGTTGGAAGGGCGTGGAAGACATAGTTGGGGGATGATTAGAAGGAGGGGGGGCGGGAGTTGGAAGGGTTGGGAGGCGGCAACGGTGGAAACGGAGGAAGATGGATGACGTAGGCGGAGGGATAGGGATCTGAAGAGGGGGAGAAGAGGAAAAGAGGTGCTTAGTGGCGGGGATAAAGAGGATTTTTGGGTGGGAACCGTATGAAAATGAAGATTCCTGATCCGGTCTCCGTGATCATCTGCGTAGAGATTGTCTCAATAGGTTGGATGTGGTGCTTCTAATGAGAATTTTTTTAGTGCCAGCTATTATTTTCTTAAAAACGAATTTCACGTTTCTTTCGTTGCAGAAGAATATTTGTATGTTTTAATTTGATAAATTACAAAATATCGAGTATTACTTATATGAAAATGCTGCTATTAATGAATTAATGGCAGTTAAACGTTGTATGGAGTTTAAATATGCCTTCAAATATATAATTCAAATACGTTGCTTTAATGTTTCGTATACATTTCGGTTGAATAGAATTGATTGATGATCTTCAGAACTTAGTTTTATGTATCTTTCTCTCGATGTCATTTACGTTTTGCTTTAAATATAACTCTCTTGATATCTATATCTACAAATGCTAACTGTCCAACTGGCCTATATAAAGCTTTATATCATGAAAATTTTATTAAAACTGCAAATTTTTAGATATAATACATGGGGAAATAAGATCTTAGGTTTAGTATTCAGCCCCATCTTTGCTGTTTTTCATAAATTACGTACACAATATTGGCTATTTTTAATGTGTATATAAGTAATGTATTATAATACAGTAGAACTAGGTTAATACGACAAATCGGATATAACAGCATATTCTTCAGGTCTCATCCCAGTTTCCACAATATTGCAATATATTTACCTCGGTTATAATGGATTAACGCACTCGGTTATAGCGGCAATGGAAGTTAGTAAGTAACAAAAATTTGTATGCGTAAGCACAGGGTCGGCGCAACACATTTTTTTATATGTTGGTGAGAAGAAGATAACTAATATCATATAAATGTCATTTAATGATTCAGGCTTTATTATTAATTTTTGTTGATCGCTAATGCAGTGAAGGACCAAAGGCA
The DNA here is from genome assembly GCA_036926305.1 of Uropetala carovei. NCBI lineage: Eukaryota > Metazoa > Arthropoda > Insecta > Odonata > Petaluridae > Uropetala > Uropetala carovei. Next base: position 7,509,480 of record JAXCHB010000277.1, read on the forward strand.
ACCTCTTGACCGCCCGGGTGGGGATGGATCCAACAGCGGAAACTCTTTACTCAGTGTGGTTCGCACGAGCCGTTTTCTAAAACAAAGTCACTAGACGTCAAAATTTTAATGAAACAACAAGTTTTAAACAACAAAGTATTAAAAATTATCAAGATATCAATTCAAATGCATAAATCGACCATGATGTTATAACAACAGAAGCTCAAACGGACTTAGACATCGTGAGGGAGGTCATGGAAGAAGAATATGAAGAAATGGTAGAGGAACAAGATGAACCAGTTCCAGCGGTTAATGAAGCCATGCAAGCAATAAAAGTGATATCTCGGTTTTATTAATCGAAGGAGACTAATAACAAGTTAGGAAAGTGTACAACGTATCACAAATGGGCGCGTTTCGTGCAATCGTTATTTTTAGCACTATTTAATGTTTTCACATGAACTTCTTACTATATTAGTGCCACTCATTGAAAATCTACAAAATCTACCTCTTTCAATGGTTGGCCTAACAGTTTACTGTGTCTATTCATAGGGTATACTTAAGGAAACCTATTGACGGTTAGGTATATATTGCTGTCATGATTTTTCTTCCAGTGCCTCTTTATCTGAGTATATTATAATTAAAATCATATACTGTTTTTTTAAATAAACATTTTGGTTAAATATTTTATTACGTACCACGCTATAAATCTCTATGTCACATAAGATATTTTCTTATTTCGGGACATGATCCCTTAGACTTATATTACCCTATAATTCCTTTATGCCCGTCAAAAACACATTTTCTGAAGCAGGCATCTTCCCACAAATAAGCAACAAAACCCACGCACCAAAATAACCTTATTGAGCCGCCTCATTTTTTTTGTAAAAATTATTAAACGAAATTCTACTTGGCATGATTACGTTTTCTAAAACCACCCTTTTTGCGATATGAACGAAGGAAAAATAATCGGATAATGCCATCCTTGGGATAATAACTCGAGACGAGGGATGCAAAGAGGGCGTAATGTATTCGCCAGTTATTATGATTTTTTTCTTCCCCTACGGTGCAGCCGAGACAGGAAGAGTGAGAGAAAGAGAGAGAATCCCCCGCGTCGGAGCCATTGGCTTGGCAAGAGAGAAGAGAATACAAGCGGAGGTTGCGCGTGGAAGAGGAGCTAGGTCCCTTATGCGTCGATGTATATGTTTCCGCATAATGGATGAGTATGTGTGCGCGTCTCCGGATAAGATAGGGGAAATTGAGGTGGGGAGGGAAGAGGTTTCGCCTGGAGTCCGGCCAGGATCTTTATCGGTCGATGCCTTGTTCCCTTGCGAAGAATTGAGGCGGCTGCATCGCAAGGCGTCTGAAGCTCTCGTGTGTAAAAGTGTGGGGTTGAAAAGGAAATTTTTTTATTTTATTTTTCTCCCTCTCCCCATTCCCATATTCTCCCACGTTTCCCTCTCTCCTCGCTCCCTTTCGCTGGCTTCTCTTTTGTGTGAAAAGGGTTCTCTCCTCGTGGAGGAAATTTACTTCAAATTTTCTGCCTTCAATCTCTCTCTCTCTCTCTTCCCCCCCCCCCCCCCCCTCCCCCCTCTCCCCCTCTATTCTTCTCGGAAGTACCCAAAAAACCGTCTCTCTCTCTCCTCTACAGCCTATATCCCATCTCCCAAAAACCCTTATTTCCCATCACAACGACTCGCGCCCCCACCCACCCTTTTTTAACCCGCGCCCAACACCATCGCATTCACGCGGACCGTTTCTGGAGTGTCCGGAGGATTTAAGGTTTTCGAGTGCGTGGCGGTCGGATGATAGAGTGGTGCTCGTGAGATATGCAAATTTTTGGACTGAGGGGTTAAGAGTTGGTGGCGTGGTGAGGGGGCGGAAAGGAAAAAAGGAAGGGTGTGTGTGTGTGTGTAGGTATGGGACGGGAAACAGAGGGGGGAGGGGTGGGGGGTGGGTGGGGAGGGGAGGGGAACGTTGAGTCCGGTGAGCGGTTTATAATATGGCTTTCCTGGGGAGATCCCTTCCTTTCAACACGTGTGCATTACTGATTTTGTTCGAGGGAAAAGAGGATTTTTCGTCCAAGCGGGTGAAGGTTGCAAAGAGGCTTCGCCCGATGGCGTCGAGAGCGGTATCTTTACTTAATGCTGTTATTAAATTGATTTTTTCTCGCTCTCTCTCCCTCTCTCTCTCTCTTTCTCTCCCTTTGCCTTTCGACGGGGGAAAAATAAATAAATTCCGAGCGCCGCGGCGGAAAATTCGGCGGTGAAAAGGGGCTCGGATTACAGTTTACAGGCCGACGTACAATAATATCAACCGGCGGAATTTTGGAAATAACTGGAGGGGCGGTTGCCTCGGTTTTGTCGCAGGCATATTTTGAGGGGATATATTTCGTTTTTAAAGCGCTGGTTTTCTGTGAAGCAAGGAGCAAGGTGGGATTGCTATTTTTACACGTCGAGAATCGGTACGTGCTGTTTCTCATGTCTCTTCATTCCAACGTACACATCTCTGTGTTATGGTGGTGTTATTTTAGAGTCTGTATTTTGAGAGAGCAATGTAGCCTTTTCGTTCCCTACGGAATTTCTTAAGTGTAATAGGGTTTTCCTTTCCATTCCGCATGTTTTAACGAAGTATAGATCGAACGGACATCTATATATCTACCAATATAAGAAAGTTAACACCTTAACTAGCAAGCAAATATGGTATATTTAGTGAGTGACAGCTATTTATTAATTTACATTTAGTAGATATAACGATGAAATACTTCTACTTTTAATGATTTAAAAGTTTAGCCCTTTTCACCCCAAAAATTAATTTGCTTTTAGCTCATAAATTTTCCACATTCCCACCAGAAAAATCCCGCTTCTTCCTTGTGAATACTTTTTCGAGAAATTGCATCGCCGGGTATTTTGGGAAAACATATCCACGATATCATTAGAAAGGAAAAAATATTTTGCGAAGTATAATTTATCTACCAAGAAGTTATGAAATGCTATATCTTAAAGCGCTACGAACACTTACCGTTCGCCGTTATAGAATTCATTTCTCCAGAAATGCTCCCGATTACAAAATGATTACGGATACAAACATTCAATAAATTCACCGACACGAACGGAGAGAGAGGATCCTTCGGAATAAAAATAAAATCCTTCTTGGAAACATCACCTCCCCTCTGGCGAGAAAAAAAAAATGCGCCGGATGTAGATCAGCATAGTCTTCCGTCATTTGTGTACGTGTGTGGGCGGAATACGTCAGACAACGTATCGTGGGAAAGGAGATTTTTCCTGTGTTTTTCGAAGGGAGGGTGGAAGGGTTGTTCGGCGGCGGCGGCGGCGAGGGATGGGGGCGCTTATGGCAGGGTGGCGGGGGGGGGGGGGGGGAGTATGGAGGGAGGTCGGAGGAGAGGTTTGGTGGGGGGAGGGGGGGAAGAGGAGGGTCGTGAGGGGGTTGAATTCTCCGGATGCCATCGATAACGCACCGGGCTACAAAGCAATCAATCCAAGTCTCAGGATCCAATGCGAGCCAACCAGCCTCCCACTTCCCCTCTGTATCCTTCTCTCTCCCTCTATCCTTCTCTCTACTTTCCTAAACCTCTCTCTCTCCCTTTCTTTCGCTTCCTACTTTCTGCCTTCGTCGCTTCCGTTATTTTAATCCCTTTCCCACCCATTCCGTTTTTTGTTCCCATCTCTCCATCACAGAATCGTTTCGTTATTCGTGAGTGTCTTTCTTTTTCTATTTGTGCAAAGATATATTTATTATTGCTCTCGCGTTATACTTTCATCTAATTGTCTCTGTTTATCTTCGGTCTGTTATGAACTTTATGCAAAATTGTGGAATTGCCGAGGTAATATTTGCCTTGAGGAAGTTGGGTCGCATATCGGAACGCTTTTGTTCTATTCCTGACGTTTTATTGAGGTCATTAGCACGGGTGGCGATGTTTACCTTTCTTGTAGAGGCTCAGAGAAGCTGTTGTTGAAAGCTTTATTGAGTTACCTATGAATTAATACTTAACCATCACCAACACAGAATTGTTCACTTATTGTTATTTTTTGATCTATCATTTATGGCAGCGGTTCCCAAACTATGGTACGCGTACCTACGTGAAGCTTTTGCCAGTGGTACGCGAGCAGAGTGAAAAGCAGCAGAATACCTGCTTCGAATAGGAAGAAGCAGGGACAGATCAATTGTGGTACGTGAGTTTGGTGCCACATTCAGTAGCTACATTCACTACATTCATACTTACTAGTACTATGTGGTACGAGGAAATTTTGTCATGTTTTTGGTGGTACGCGAAAAAAAAGTTTGGGAACCGCTGATTTATGGTATCTAATCATTTAAATACACTCTAATGTCACATCATAACGTGAAATCATTTTCATTTCCCTTTGGTCTCCGGAATCTATTCATTACAGCTCAATTTAATTTCAAATCTCATTCGTCCCTCGGTGTTTTCATTTGGCAAAGTAATTTTTCTCAAACACTACGGCTGTTTGCAAATGCAATTCTCTCTTCTGGTCTTTATTATATTTTTACGACTTTTACCTGGAAAATCGCACCGCTTTCATTTATTTTCTATCCATATCATATTAGCTACAGACACAACGGGGACAAATTGATTTCGTTTTTCGAAAGCGTCCATATATTCTTCCTTTCTTCGAATAAAATCCTCTATCGCGAATGCATTTCATAGCACCTTCCTTGTTCCTAAATCCCTTTAACTTGAATTTTTGCACCCCTGAGTGATTTCCCCATCTCTCCTGTATATACCTATCACACAAACATTTTATACAAATGTACACATTTCTCTCTTGTCAACAATAAAAAATATACAATAATATTTAATAATTCTTATTTTTGTGAATTTCATTAAAACTTTTTCCTACGGTAAATAAACATCTCTCTCTTCCAATAATTGCGCAATTATTCTCCTCTCTCTCTCTTTCTCTCACCCTCTTCCCTTTCTCGTACCTTCCTCGCCCTTTCGCTCTTTTCCTTTTTCTGCTGTATTCTCATTCCTCTCCTTCCCCCCCCCCCTCTCTTTCTCCCTACCGCTATTTATCGTTACCTTTCAAAATTGCCGTCCCTCCTCCCTTTAGCCTCCCTCTCTCTCTCTCTCCCCTCCCCTCGCCAATCTTCTCCTCCCTTTTCCCCCTAGCACTCTTCCTCCCTTTTGACCTTCCCTACTTCTATCCCGCAGATAGTGTACACTCGGATGAAGAGGAGGTAGAAGAGGAAAAATGGTGTGTGTGTGTGTGTGCTAGTAAGAAGGGTGACTAGGAACGTGACATGGCTCCTCTGGGAATAGCCCGTGGCTTCGATTTCCGATGATTGTGCAGCCATTTGGGGGTGTGATGGGGTGCGGTGTGGGCGGGAAGGCTTGAATCGTTATGCGTGAGGGTGCGGTTTTAGTATAGGGTGGTGGAATTTTATGTGACCAAAAGAATCCGCCAATATTGATTGAACATCAAAAACGAATCCAGCAATTTCGAGGGAGAACTACGTTTAAAGGTCGGCTTCACGGGATGAAACATGAGAGTAGTACACGCTGGCAGTTATCAGTAGAATCTGCATATAACCGAAGGATTTTCTAGGAGTCATTTGGGAGCGAACTTTTTTTCGCTGATACATAGTAAATTATGAAGGGTAAAGTGGGAATTGTGGCTAGATTATTATATACTAGCAGATTTAAGTTTGATTTTTAATACACATTCAAATTTTAAATGCCCCTAAATTTTTACGTCTACTTAAAGGTGATAAAATTTTATTATTGGAGGCAAGGATCTGAAACGAATGGTTTGATTAGATGACCTTAATAAACTATTCAAATTTTAATGTGAAATTCGTTGCAATTTTTTCAAGAATACATTAGTCCCTTACGCAATGTGGGATTCACGTTCTCGATAAAGACCACGTTATGCATAACCGCGTTACGCAGACAATATCTTTCGGAAAAACCCGTTTTCGTATAGGCTACTAACTTTCGGTGGACGTTTACCCAGTTTGAAGCTATCAACTCCCATCGGTGTAGCTATCTCATGTGGGTCCCGGTGAAAAATATAAATAATCTTTCAACAATAAAATTTAAATATTTAAAAAAATGGAGAATTAGAACTTAAAATGTAAAATAATTGAAAGAATAATTATCTCAGGTATATTCAATAGCCGCAGTGAGGTAAATGAGTACCTAAGTACTTAATTTTTAAAATTTTAAGTGCTTGTTCGTGGGTGTTGTTCAGTAATTCACATTTTACTATCATAAGAAATTCGAAATATTTTATACAAAAACAGATATTTTAGTGTTTTTAATGGCTCTACTTTCTGCGGTGCTCTCTCCATACGTTGGACCAAAAGCATCGCGCATGATGTGTAGGGTAGCCACTATGAACTATATCCATCTTGATAATATTTTTTTCATACTTTATCTGGTTTTAATGTTGCAATTTGCACACATACAACTCTGAACTACAACAATTTCTTACAGGCTCGCTACTTTGGCGTGGCATAAATGAATATATGAATATAAACGCGGCTACTGAAATTGTTGATAGGAAATTGTCCATTTTCGTCCGTTTAGCCAACAAAATAGGAGGAATAAAAAATAGATTTACCAATCAAAATGGAAGACGACTCAAGTTTCTCAAACTTAAAGGTTTCATTATTCGGAACCGCAGATATACACGCACCAAAATAAACTCCCACGCACGCACACACCCCTTTTTTCGACCCAGATCACATATCTTTTTGCCTTCCCACTTTTTTAAAACACACCTCCCGTTCGCTCCACCAAAGGGCCTCGAGGGGATTTTTACCGGGGGAGAGAAGGGTGTGGTAGTGTTTCTTGGATGACCAAAGGGCATTTTAAGGGGGGAGGTGGGAGGGAGAGAGGTAGTACGAGGCAAAGGGACCAATAAAAAAGAAAGGACTAGGAAACTCTATCGGGTCATAGAGAGAATAGATAGGGCGAGTCTTATCCGAAAAGGGAAGGTACATACATACTTCAGAGACAACCGAGGTAGAGGATGGGAGGTAGTATGTATGGATAGTTAGGGGGTGGAAAATGTGCCGGGATGAAGTAATAGTACAGAGGGCGGTTAAAGGTGAAAGCGAACGGTGAAAGGGGAGGATAAGGCGGGGAATGGATGGGTATGGGGCAGGGGGGGGAGAAGAGGAAAAACTCCGGGCGTGAAGAGGGGGAGGACGTTTTTTTCCTTCTACCGAGGGTTGATAAGGGTGTGCTCCCTTTTCCGATATAAATAGGAGGAGGAAGAAGAGATTCCGGAGGGTTCCGATTAGGAAAACGGTTTTAAAGGGTAGGATGTGGGCACCATGGACTGAAGAGGAGGTTTGGCTGAGTGGAGGAGGATATGAGAGGTGTTCACATGGGATGGGGAAGTGAGCCGTTTCGTTGGAGCCGAATTGGATGGCGTTGCGTGCGTGGCGATGGAGGAGGGATATAAGGAAGGAGGGACGGGAAGGATCGCTTTAAGGCCATAGACGGTAATACGAAGGAAGATGTAGAGGGGCATAAGGGTTTTTATCTTGGTTCTACGGTCCAGGTTTCTCCCGCGGCAAAGATTACAAAGAGATGGCGATAAAGGTTACTAAACGACCCTTTGTTTCGTTTTAATACCTTGCTTTGTTACCTCGCTGTACTATCCCCCGTTCAATATGGCCCAATCTCCGTTTTCTTTTCTAATCAATTTTTAATGGCCTTTTCAATACCGATATCTCTTCGGAAAAATACTAGGTTTCAAAAATTAGAACTTACCAGATTTTTTGCGATTTAGGCTCGGAACGATTTAATATTATACGGCTTCGGTTTGTCGATAATATTGGAGGAATGTTAAGCCATTAATGTATTGTCACAGTAAACATTAAAGAAAATATAGAAACTTGAGTTTATAAAACTAATCGATGATTCGACACTACTGTTACTTATTCTTGGGAACTGTTCCGTGTTCTGTTCAAGAAGGTCAGCTTTAAAGATCAAATTACGAAAATATCACAAATCTATGAAGGAAAAGCAAACAATTTTAGCAGCTTTAACCACGATTCTAGCTCTTAAAATCTTTGTAGATGCATATTCAGCTGTTTCTATTTCATTTTGATAATTACTGTATGATAGGAGTACAAGTTATTTTTTAAAGCAAATACTCAATGAATGGGACTAAACATTCACAACAATTTTTCATATTTTACAGTCGAAAAACGGGAGGAATGGAAGACGTTTTTTTTAACCGGCAAACAAATTATGTAATAAGACATGCACCATACTGATCCTTATCCCTGGCCTTGCTGGAGATATTTAGTTAAGAGAGATTCGCGTACACGTGTCATGATAAGGGGTCATTAACCTGAATACTTCCCGCGGATCACTCCCCTTTGAAACGCCTCGAGGATAGGAGAATGAGAGTTCCTCCGTGTCGGACCTCACAAGGAAAGTGAGGACGACGCGAAGGAGACGAAGAGGAGAGAGAGAGAGAGAGAGAGAGAGAGGAGGGAGAGAAACAAAACAAATCCTGTCACGTAGCATACCGTGGACTTCAACCTCTACACTTTGGCGGTGCCCTCTCGCAATGTGATTAAACGCCTCCGTCACCATGGGGATGGCGGAAGTAGAAGTCTACGGTTGGAATGAGTAGGAATGAAAGGAAAAGAGTGGGGATAGGATAGCGGTAAGGATGAGAGGAGAGGATAGGGAACTAGCGTCAACGGAAGGAGGAAGGACTGATGGAAGAGTCCATTTGAGGTCGGGCTTTTCGTATCGTCTAGAAAGGGCTGGTCGAGACTGTTGGAGGAATCGTGTAAAGGGGGGGGGAGGAGATGAGGGGGAGGGTAGGATTGGGTGGGTGTTAGGGAGACGAAGTGAAGAAGCTACTGTCTGATTGATCAATGGCCTTTAATAGGTCGGTGAGAGAGAAAGGGAGGGGGAGGGGATGCAGTGTGTGGGGAAGGCAAAAGGGGAAGGAGGTAGGGGGAGGCAGTGCGAGATAAATGGTGGGTGTAATGGGAGAGGATTTAGAGAATTTTTTGGGGGGAGGGAGGGAAAGTTGAGAGGGAGGGCATCTTCGAGAAGTAGGGGAGGGATGTGGGAAAGAACCGAGGGTGCGAGGTGCAATGTAGCCGGAGAGATTAAATGGAATGGTTATCTCTCACGTGGTGAAATTATAGGCGAAGGAAACCAATGCCCTAGGGTTCTCTTATATAGGAGCGGAGAATCAAATCTGGAAGGATTTGGATTTATTACTTTACATGTGATAGTCGCGACGCGTTCTCAATTTGAAAATAACTCGGCGAAGCTGCAAACTTGAGCATTTATCTTTTTTTAATTTCCGCCACACCTCGATTTACACTGTGCATGCGTTCCGGAATAGTACCGTGTAAAGCGAAATCGCACAAAGTGGGATTGCTTTGCCCGTGATAATGCACGAGTTTCGATTTGAGCGCCAACTTCTGTCGCGTTGTATTCACAAACTCTTTCTTTTATTCTTACTTGTGATCTTTGTGTCGAACTGAAACTTTCTATGCGTATTAATGCTAGTGGACCGTTTCAAAACCGCGCTTATAGCGATGTTTCAGACCTGAAAATTCAAGGAAATTTCCCAAAAATAAAACCGTACTTAACCAAAAACGTGTAAAGCGAAACCGAACTATTGAATCTACTTGAATTGATTGGAGGATCGATTATTTATAAAGGTATAATGATCACTCAACCCTTATTACTCGAAATGAATTCAATTGGGACATACCTTATCACTAACGTGCATTATTTATTGTCAGTGGCAATACAAAAGGTAACATGTAAGAGGAAGGTAATATAAGAAAAATGTAGCCGCGGCTATTCACCAAATAATTAGCTGGCATGTCATTAATTAACTAAAACATGGTGCGCATTTAATAACGTAGACGCCCGTCTCATTCAATAGAAAATTTTATAGAAATATTTTCAATTGAAACAATACAAACGTATTCGTTTACAAAGTCCTCAAACATGAAACGCGTATATTTTTTCACGCTAGGATGAAAGAGATATCCCAAGTTTGAAATTGAGCGCAGTCTTAATTGAGAGTATCAAAATTCGGATAAAATAAATTTAAATGTTGATATGAAAAGAGCTTTATGCCGTACAACGGAGCCATATGAAATTTTATTAAAACGATTCAGTATTTATATCACTAATTTGAAAAATTCGATGTCACGGATAATTTTCGTCCATCATTTGCATCATTAATCCAGGAATGAAAAGGTAGCCGCACGTGGAAATATCGATTAAATAATAATGTATTCGTTTCCTCCTGCTGCATATATTTTAGGAGTGGACTAAATTATCCGCTTAAAAATAAATGTAAATGTGACACAATTGTAAGCATATAACTATCTTTTCGAAAAATGGACTAAAAGAAAACTATATTGGCATTTCCTATTGATCCGTAAAAATAAATATTAAAACATGTAAATAAGACTGTAACAAGAAATGTTTATAAATGTGGAAACCAGGTGACGATATTTCTGCATTTATCCGAATGAAAACTAAAGACAACCTATCCCTCCTCCTTGTAAAACAGAAGAAAGCTTCTTTGATATAATTTTTATTTTAATTGATCAAGAGGACTGGTCTCCTTCACTTTAACCACAAACGCTCCCACATTTCACGGTATTCCGATGTGTTAATTGACGAAAACGTTTCAAGATTATTTCCACCGTATTGATTAAAAATTTAACATTTTTGGCACTATTTAAAATTTCGCTAATGTATTCAGCTTCTCTGTTCTTCCATTTGCATGTGTGGGAAATGTCTCTAGAATCCTACAATCTAGAGAAGTCAGACTTTGAGAATAGGTTGTGAAAGTTAGATATGCCAAGTTTTTGGATCTAAGATTAACTTCTTGGGAGTAAACAATATCTACATCGGATGATGAATGGAGAACACTCATAAATTTTGTCTTTGATCTATGACAGAGTATTGCTAACAACTAGAAAGGAAATATGATATTTACAGAGTAGCATATATGAATGAAATGTTGGTGTAATGCATACATGTTAAACTCGAAGAAGCATGAGGACCGCATTGAAATTACGGGTGTTATAGAAGAACTGCATTAGGGTTACAATTGTATAATAAGGACCAGAATTGGAAAAATAGACTTTACGGCATATAGAAGATTGGTCACCTGTTTTGCTGTTAAGAACAACGATTTATAAAACGCTTTCTATCGTATCTCAATAACTAAGAAAAAATCTAGCGTCCTTTTCAATAATTAAAGTATTTATATGAAATATCGAACAATTTAGTTGAGAGAAAACTTAGCAAACGGGTCGCAGTAAGGCAGAGAAAGGGCAGCATGCGGACCACCACTTTGACATCCCTGGTGAAATGGACCGTATTTCAAAACATCATTTCTTGGATTCGATTCCATTTATTTACGATATTTTTTGTAAGAAAAGGAAAAAGTGCGTCATAAAATTTTCTCTCAAATTCTCCCTCAATTGTTATTTCCTAACAGTCCGAGTTGTAGACATTCATTGAACTTCATTTTCCGTTCAAATGCGTGAATGCAGTAACTACGAGATTTATATGTCGATTAGCTGCCCGTACAGCTCCGAAATCGGAGCTCTATTGGAGTGCAACGGAAAGAAGGCACTCCGCTGCCCGACCCGCGTACCCCCGACCCGCGCGCCCTCCACCCTTGGCTGTCGCCTCCACGCACTGTGGCTCGAAACACCCTATTCCAGCTACCCGCGTACCCTCCTTGCCCCCCTCCACTTCCCGTCAAGCGTGGCTAAGTGAAAGTGGAGGGGAAGCTTCGCTTCGGGTTGTGACTGACATAGGCCTTCCCTTAATTAATATATACCTTGATTGTCTGGTAGTGTTTGTCCCTATACATAATTCTACACACACACAGAAACACACCCGTGTATGGAAATAGGAAAGAGATAAAATGGAATGTATTTAGCTGCCAAAGTGATAGTGAAAAATGAGGGAGACGGATGGACATTGGGGGAGAAAGTGGCGCGATGTACTAGCGACTAATTCCACCTCTTATTTCTCTCTCTCAAAACCTTTGCCATTTCCCCCCACTTTTTCCATTTTCCACCCCTTGGAACTTCCCTCTCGCCATCCTCCGTCCTTTTCCCCCACTCTCCCTTTGTCACTACCACAATTCTGACTCCCTTGATCTCTCTCCCTCCATTCCATATCGGCTGTATAAAAAAAATGGGACCTTCCATCACTTCCCTCAAGCACTTACGGGCATCGCTTTTCCAATCCTTTTCCCTCTCCTCCTAAATGAATCTCCGATTAAATCAACTCTTATGAGAATTTTCCGTATTCGTTTGGGTTTCTCGGTCTATCAAAGATAGGTCGACGTCAATTCACCTTAGGCCATTCGTAAATTTCTATCCGAGCATTAACAAATTATAAATCTTGCGTGATTCTAGTTAAAAGTAAGTTTTCTCGTTAGTTAGTTAGGCTGATTTGATCGTAACCACCTGAATTTAAATCAAGATTATTTCTGTATCTCCTGTAGATAGCGTAGAATTTTCGTGCTTATCCCTACCTAATCAAGTAACATATTTATAGTAAATAACATAACATTTTTTGTTTGTAAATAGTAATATGATTGATGAGATAATTTTAGTTTTATTACGGACCATTTATTTTTTTAAAGTGTTTAAAATGGGTGAATTAAGACCCCATCGACATATTCTCTTGCAAAATTTAACCTAAGTAGCCTCTAACATTTAAAGAGCAATAATTGGGTTTAGTGTTTTGTACTTTGGTTAATTTAATAGAACAGCATTTATCTAAGGGCTATCTCAACAGTATCACCTAATAAAACAACTTATTATCCTATTTCTGACAAACACAATCCTTCTGTTAATGAGTTCAATTTTATGTGTCAACGATAGCTAGATATAGATGAAAGTCATTACTATTAAGAGATCTGGATACAATTTTAAAATGTTTCAATGTTTACATAATCTGGTAAATTGAATATGGTACAGTACGAAGAAATGGATCCGTCCAAAGGTACCCGTATTTTAAAATATTAAAACCTTGATTCAAGGCTGGGTTACCGCCAAATTCAGTCTCGCCAAATTCAGTCTATCTTTGAAAAGGTGCCGAGCCTACAAAAAGTTGGTTTAAGGTATATTTGATGGATAAGTTTTTTTGTTTTTCCCTTCTTTGCATAATGACGTCGCAAAAATGTAAAATTATGCACAATGTACAGAATAACTTGATTCACCCAGCTATAATCTGACGCACGTGTAAATATAAAGTGGTTGTAAAAAAATAGAAATTTTAGCATTTGACATAACATAAACGCGTTTGTCAGGAATTAGAGAAAGGCGCCTTACAAGCTCATACTTCATTTATATCGAAATTTTAACACGCCCCAAAAGTTTTATAACTTCTCAACGTATAGGTTTATCCAGAAAATCATATACACGGGTATGCCGATATGAACAATACGCATTTGAAGAACTCGAGAGAATTTAAGATGCGCGTGCGGAAAAATTAATCCAGAGTTTCCCCTCCTGCAAGACTTTAATCAGAACCGGAGCGAACTGCGAATAAGACATTTCGCAAGAGTCTGGCAAATAGTCATCCCGTTCCGGTAAACAGCTTCCTGCGGCAAATGGAAGTAGGCAGGGGAGCGGTGGTAGGAGGTCGTAGGATTGAAGGAGATGAGGGGGAGGGGGGGGAGGTCTTTTCAAGGTCAGTATTTCGATTCCGCTCGCACAGCCTCCGCGAGAATCTTCCTTCCCGGTCCGTAATCGAATCAGTGCTCTACGTGAGTGGAGTCATGTGGGGAACCCGCCCGCCTAAGAGACGACGGGAGAAGTACGATATACGTGGAGACAAATGGAGATCTACGGAACTGCGGCGTGGAAAATTGATTTTGAGAGCGGTCGATTGATGCAAGAATATATCAGGAGAATATTAAAACCTTTCGGTTCGTTATTGATATGCATCGATGAACGAGGCAATTAATTTTGTTCCGTCATTTGCTGCGTCGTCGCGGAGCAGCGAGTTTACTTAAGTAAACACTAATGCGGCTCCGATTCTTTCAGATGTATTCGGCATTTTTATGCTAAGAAAAGGAATGAATTCGCTGCGTGGTTCAGATAAAAAGCAGTAGATCAACAGACCAATGTATTTATTTGTATCATTCTTTGTTGGAAAAATGTCACAATGAGAGTGAGATCAGTCATCATCGGTGGTAATTCACCTATAACAGGATTATTTAAGACTTGTTTTTATAAAATAGGCTATTGTAAAAACATAGTATCTGGGCTTGGAAATCCTTTCTTTAGTCACCGTCTATAGTTATTTATTTTTAAATTACAAATTGCTGAAAGCTTCGAAATCATTGAGGTCGCGAGTTTTCTTGTATATTTAAGACACCATCCAGACTATATTAATAGTACAAATTAAATCCAATCCTCCTCCCAAATTTAATGGTAATAGTTTGGAAATGATCTTTATGTTGTTCACGGGATAGTAGTATCAATATGAAAATAGATTAAATACATGTTACCTTAAGAAACAAAGTAAGCAATTAGGTAAATCCGCTAATTTAATGTTTTTATCCATCCTTCTGTTACACTTCCGCGCCCGGTGAACTACAACGCCATTCAAAGTTAGAGCAACCAAATTTCCGGAAAGCATCGCTTGGTGACAGTCATGAACACTGTTTATTTTGGAGGTAGTTTTTCTGTCCGTTTTATACCTATATTTTTTATTGACTAAAAAATCGCCCTTAATACATGATTCATCAGTTCTCTCCTTACTTTTCTCTTCTAGAAATATTTGATCAAATATTGAAAATCTGAAATGATCCATTTAAAAAAATGTAACAAGGACTCCCCTAAAAAAAAACCTGAAGCATGAGCTAATTATTCCCTCACATTTTACCTCTACAAGCTTCTACGATCTTTTTTCTGTAACGTCGAAGCATAAACGTACGCCAAAACTTTCCGGAAATTAATCCGAGTAAAAACTTCATCCTCAAACCACCTTATTTCACTCAAAAAATGAAACTATTACCTCGAAAACGCTTTCAAGAATGTTCCTAAAGAGGAAATTAAGTTAAAAGTGGGAACGCGAAAGATTAATGGGGGTCAGGGGATGGATGAAAGGTGCAGAGGGTGTGATAGCGTATGGGAGAGGGGGCAGAAAAGGAATAGCCGGGGTTTTACGGACTGATTAATTGATTGGTTTTGGTATTCTCCAGGTTGAGTTACGGCGCAGGGGAGGCCCATAAACCATGGCTGGCAGAGGAGTAAGAGGTTTGGCAGGGAAGGAAGGCGAGATATTAGGAGAGGAGGCGGAGTGGCAGCTAAGGGAAGGAATAGGGGATGCTGAAAGTGACTCCAAAACAGATGGCGGATATTGTTCAACGGAAAAATTGCCATCGCTGGTGAAATTCGTTTTATGCGCAGAGAATGTGAAGGGGAAAAGGATGTAATGAGTTCTTTGCTTCTAGTTCATTGCGTGAACTTCATTTTAGATGTAGAATTAGGAAACTTTGTAGGCGATCTTTTCCCAGTGATACATTTTACTATGAAAAGGTATAATTAGGGATGATTGGATTCCATTGTGCACAAAATCCACTAGAAAAGCATTAATGTTGCTGAATTTCGTTGGAGTAACAACAATAACTTCGTAAAAATTCCACGTCATTTCACTTGATTATAAAGTGGAATTTAAGTTATTCTTCCTTAACATACTTTTTCTACTGTGTCTTGAAAGGATGCTGTAATGCCTCCGAGATAACTTTAGTATCAAATATCATTTTTCATTTCATTTTCCATTTATGATAATACAAGCGGACGAAGTAGAAAAGCGAAGTATAATAGAAATTTTAATTCGATATCCTTAGCCAAGAGTATTAAACTTTTAAATAGAGGCTGAAAATTTCCATATTTAAAAATCTGAACAAGTGCAACGGAATGCTGAAAATTATGTATTTTTAACCGTTGCTTACCTCGGAATTAATCGAATTATCAAATTCATGTCTAATTACCTTCTATGCGTGTTTATTCGTTAATTAGGAACTTCTACAACGCGGCAGCCTACAATACATACAGTCTATCTAAGATATAGACCATGAGTGAGATTACTTTGCAACGACTCGACGTAGCTGTTTTCCCATTTAAATCAATTACAAGACGTTTTCCCTGAGTGTAGCAGACAGCCTAGCCGTCTCCCGGAAAGAGTAAAGAACTCGGCGCCTCGTGCGCAAACGCCTCAAAAACTTTCCTTGCAAACGCCAACAAATTGCAAACCGCTTTACGCGAAGAGATTTCCTCTACACCCCCCTCCCTTTTGCAACGGCTTCCCGCGTAGAGTTCCTCACCGCATGCAGGTAGAGATAGACGGGGAGAGAGAGAAATCACGCTTTACGTAGCATTAAAACAAGACCTTGCACGAAACAGCTTTGTACATGAAACACTTAAAAATATATAGATATTGCAGATCAAACCCAGACGATTGAATAATAGGTGTTTCGGCAAAATTGTAAAATAGCAAGATTTTTTTTATTTAGTGATGCGACTGAAAAATGCAGGATACGCGGAAAATGGTTTTATTTTGGCAAATGATATGAAGGTGTCTGTTAAAGAAGATGAAGAATATGAGAGGGTAAATGGTAAAAGAAAGAGGAACCTTAATGGCAGCGAGGTCGGGATGGCAATGGGATAAGGGTGGGCGTGGGAAGAATGATTGAGAACTTGCGGGAATAAGGTGATTGCTGAAAGGGGAGGGAGAAAGGGATTGCTGCGTAGTTCGCCACGTTTCCGCTTGAGTGCGTATCGGTGCACGTAGTCTACCGTCTTTGCTTGGGTAAATTGGTGATGTTTCCTATTATTACTATTTAGTTTCTGAAACACGATTAGTAGAAATAGGATAGAACCAGCATGTGTTTGATAATCTTTTAAATATGCTAAATCAAAGGAAAACTAGACGAGGCAACGATCGTAGCGAAACCGATCGTGTTGTAATAAAAATTTCCGTGGAAGATAGATACATAGTTGAATTTCGTTTGCTCCGAAATAAAAACGGTTTTATTCTATTTACTTATGTCTTAGTGAAAGTTGTAACTATTCCATTAATGATTATTGTGCACTACAATTTTCTTGGTAGAATACGTTTTGTTGATTATAATATTAAAAATTTTAAATTTTTTAAACATGCACTACACCAATAATATATTGATTGAGAATTCGCGGCGGTATACATTACAATTCGATTCATAATGCAACACGTAGACATTTTTGTAAAAATCTTTCGTTTGATTCAGTGGACATGATCTAGTTACATTAAAATCTCTATTATTTTCCTTAAGTTACATTTATATGTTGGTTAAATTTAAGACGGGTATTATGCCTTGTTTTTTACTATTTGCTTCAACAGAAACGAAATTCATGGTTCTTGGTTGATTAATTAATGTCCTTCGTGAATATTGCAAAAAATTGGGCTGAATACGAAAAGCGAAAACTAAATACCCTGTATTAACTCATATTACTTTATATAAATAAAAATCATTACGCAGACCCATTCGAAGTGTAATTGCACAACAATAAATTTTCCTGATTTAATAGTAAAGTACCTCGATGCTCATTCTACAAAGTATTTACATTGATAAAATTGATTAGACAAAACTAAGGGAGAACCCGATGCCACACTAACCAAATAGGAAAGTTTTTTTTATTCATCCAAGTAAATGATTTTCAATTTTATTACGGTTAATAAAAAACGCACATATTAACGGAAAATTAGGACAACGAACTTCAAATGTCTGACATACAGTCAGTCCCCATAAAACTGTTTCATTTCGAACTATCGCGACATGTCTGCGCCATTCATTAAGATAAGAGATGCCATCCCTATCATCCTTTGCCTCCATGCATCACCGTATATTCTATCCCTTCCCTCGATGAAACTTATTGTCGAACATGGAACACTTCTCAAAGCCTTCCAATTTGTTTCCGGCCACGCTCAGTCCATTTGTGGCTCAGAATCATGCTCTCTCTCTCTTTCTCAACGTCTTTAGGAGGGAAGAGACCTCCGGACAAAAACCCCCTTCAAACATAAAAATTTTTACGACCTCATCTTTTTTTTTTCGCTTCGAGATTTTGAACGTTCTTTTTAACTCTTCGTTTTTCCTTCAATTTATTACGGAAAACTTTAAATTCGTTTCCGGGACATTTCTTCTTCGGTGCATTCGCCTCATTTTGATAGACATCTCTTCAATTTGCTTTCTTCCTGAGACTGGCATTTAAAACATTTTATGACTTCTTTTATCCGATTGGTGTTTTCCTGTAGCTTAAGTGGCTTGCGTATGACAGGCGTAACTAATTCAGATGATGGTAAATTTGAAAGAATGATAATTCCAGAACTTTAATACCGCCGTTATTATTTCAGGAACGGTTAAAATAGAAAACAAAAATTTATATTACATGGGGGAAATTACCTTAAAAACCATTCCAAGTTTTTTTTATATTAAGAAGAATGTTCCACCAAAAGTGTTAGTTATTTCGCAATAAAGAGATTAAATAGAGACAATTCCACAATAAACCGACTGAAGAAATCAGCCCGTAGACTTAGGAAACTAAGATAACTGAAAACAATTATCAAATGATAACTAAGAACAAATCGATACATGATGAAATCGCTGTACTTTTTCAGAACAAATACGAGAAGAAATTCAAATTGTGAAGAGTGGCACGCTTTACAAACTCCATATCAAGGCAACAATATGTTCAATCCGAAGAAATCGTACGCTAAATGTGGATGACGAAGTTATTAGTAGCCAATGCTTGATACATTTACGAATAATCATTCGCGCTGCAAGGGACTTTAGGATGACATAATGACACAATAATAATAAGTCGCTTTTTAGTATGTTTGTGGATGACTTCGTGAACCTTAAATTTTTTAAAACCAACAGAACGATGCACAAAATACCTATAATAACAGAAAAAAATTCGAGAAAATAATATTTAAATCGTATACTGGGATAAAAATATACCCGTGTAGAATTTAAATAAGACAGATGTACACCATCTAAAAGTTTTATGGACCGTTTCCTTAACTTTTACGAGGCAGCAACAACCGTCAATTGAATCCTAGCATCCGGACTCAATTTTGAAATTTTTTTAGCAAACGTGAAATTTACCTCTCAGAAACGTAATCAACCTTTCAGCTTCATTCTTCGTACCAAATTAAAGTAACGCACACGCGCACATTTTTCACAAAATTTATCTTCCCTCGAAAAATACTCTCGCGCAAAAAAAGTTAACCGCTCGCCCTAATACCTCCATCTCTCTCTCTCTTTCTCTCCATACCTCCTTACTAGAGAAGGAGAAAAAACCACTTGCTGCTTCCCTTAACAACAGAATCCCTCCCCTCCCTTCCCTCTCCAAAAAACATCCTTAAAGCAACTACCCTTATTTTTTTGGGAAGCGTCCCAAAAAGCCTCAGTTCCTACCAGGACCACGAGGCAAAACTCTTAAAAAGGAACACTTTATTTCTCTCTCTCTCTCTCTTCGAGTATAAGACTAGTGTGGGGAGGGAGGCTAGGAGAAGGGGGTTGGAAGCCACGGGTGAGCGTAAAGAGGCGTAAGCGGAAGGATGCCGTAGGTGAGGCCCCGTGAGATTGAAAGAGGGAGAGTAGCTAAGGCAAGAAAGGACCCCTCCCAAAAACATCACCACTCTCAATGAATAAGGCAACCAATATCTCGCTTCGCGTTTCTCACCGCGAGAGAAAGACTCAACATTCCTTTCCTTCCTTCCCTCTTTCCTCCCCTTCTTCCATCATATCTCCCTCGACAATCCTCCCTTAAAAGGTCTTCCACTGCGGAAGTGGCGCCCGTGGGGGTTGGAAGAGGGGGGGGGGGGTCTAAAGAGCTAAAGGGGCGGAGGTAGGGTTCTCGGAGATGACATGATGCAGTTGCGCGAATTTGGAAAGAGTGTACGGCGTCCCCTCATACACACACACACACACACACATACATATATATACATACATATATATACATATACATACATATATATATATATCCTCCCCCACATAACGCATTCTCTTCTCCTGCGCGGAAATTATCGTTATAAACGCATCACGTCGGGTTCTTTTGCGGCTGTGCTGTTTACTCCGTACACTCTCCTTCTTTATCTCGAGAGGATAAGAGGGAGAGAAAGACGGGAGGATACAGTAGTGCGATGTAGTGAGAGTGGTAAAAGAAGCGGTTGAAAGGATAGAGGAAAAGAGAGAGAAGGAGAGGATGGAAAAAGGGGAACAAAGAGAGAGAATGAGAAAGAAAGATGGGAGTGAGAGAGAAAATAGCGAAAGAGAGGAGACGGTGGCAAGGGAGAGAGGGAGGGAGAGCGAGAGAGAAAGACGGAGGAAAATGGAGTGTGAATGAGCGTGGAAGGCATATAAACGGTGGAATAGATAAGACGGGAGTGAGATATGGAGAAAGAGATAGTGGAAGAGAGGGAAGTAAAGAGATTAGGTGAAAGTTAGAGACGAAGGAATGTAGAGAGAGAGAGAAGGGAGAGATAGGAAAGAATGGAGTAAGGGATACAGTAAGAGAGAAAAGGTGAGGGAATATGCTAGGAAGAAGGAAGAGAGAGAGAACAGGAGAAAGAGGAAGGGAGAGAGGGAGGATAAGAGCTAGGTGGAAAAAGAGGGAGTTGCAGAGAGAAGAGAGAGTGAGAAATGGAGGGAATAGTCTAGAACAGGGGTGCCCAAAATTTTTCATATCATGGGCTACTTTCATCCTGGTAATAGTCTTGCGGGCTACTTATTTTTTCAATATATAAAAAGGTATTTTAAGAATGAATGAGAATATAAATTTACGTCAAAATGCATTTATTATACATTATACATCAATCAACATTATACAACTGATTAATTTCATTTAATTTAATCTTGATTTGCGCGATTATTGGAACGTTTATATTGCATATATTCAGCTGAAGAATGGTAACTGGGCGTGCAACTAGAACAGAGAGAATTAAACAGTCCTCGAGATGTTCATTAGTGAGAGTATTTCTGGTTTTTGATCTAGTTAAGTTCGTATTAGAAAATAGAACTCCTTACTCAGGATGCGTGGGCGACACAGACCCTCCTAAAGGGCGACCGGTCGCCCATGGGAGACGTAATGGGCACCCCTGGTCTAGAAATTAAACTCAAAGGACCGCCATAAGAACAGAATATTTTACTTGCCTCTCTCTTTCCCCCTCCTCCTGTTCTTTCTTTTCTACATTTTGAAACAGCCTCTTCCAAGTTTACTTTTGGCCGGAGGAAAAAAAAACTAAAAATAAGAAGGCGAATTAATTTATTTGCTCTCCTACTCCGCGAAACCGCTGTCTCTCTCCAGGGACGGGAATAAAGAGTTCCTCTTCATAATTTAAGGAAACCGGAAAGAAATAACACGCGCACTCAAACTTCCTTTATCCCCCTCCCTTCCCTTGTAACGGCATATGCTCCTCAAGACGTGCTTAATAGAATTTCGGGTCTATGTTAGAGGAGAAAGTTTGTTTCAATTTTTCAAGGAATATAAGCGGAGGAGTTTCTTACCAAACTCTGGGCACATTCTCTTTCACACGAACAATCTATGGAGGTTGTATCTAGTCTATCCTAGCAAAAGCGTCTTAATTGCTGATTTTCTTAGTGGATCTTTTAGTAATCCTCTATTTATCGATCATTACTTCTCGTCACAAATTAAATGTTTTTAACGCTATCCTAGAAATTTATTTGATAGTATAGTTGGTAGTATTATGGTTTTGAGAGATTACCTAATAAATAATTTCAATTTCAAATGAAATTGAAGAATTCATTTGCTGATAATTACGTTCATAAAATAACAAAATATAATTTATATGTTAAGTAGTTATGTTATCAATTTGATTTCACCTGTGAGGGGATTTGGAATCTTTACTTCTTGAATTAATTTTTGTTGAGAATTAAGTCATTAATTTTACAAAACAAATAATTTGTGTATAACTTGTATAATTTAAAAACTGTAATTATCACAAATATTATTAAATTAAATCCTATTTTATCTATTAGCAACTATCTCAAACAAACATTCTTTAAATTTCTCTTTTACGTTTACTCCTGATAATAGAAGCGTTAAATAAGGTTATTTACGTGTGAAAAATGAGATTGAGATCGAATTACATACTTTGCGTTTCGTAATCATAGTGCTACTAATAAAGGCCCATCAATTTGTCAAGTCTAAAATATACAAGTAAAGCATCCCACTTTTCCATAATATTCCGCTGAATTCCTTTCTTTCATAGCTACAGCATTTTAATTCTAAAAAATACATATATATTTTCAAGTCCTAAACTTTGCTCCTACGCTTTTTCGAGTTAATTATATTTTCAATATCTTGCCTACCTCTTTATTTTTCTTTTCGATGTAATTCCCCACTGATCCTTTCCGACCGTTTCAAATTGCACTTAACTGGGAAAAGCCAGTTTATCCTCCCGCTGTCCCCCATTTCCTTCGCATATTTCCCTTCATTCCCCTATCTTTTGCCTCCATCTTTTTCCCGAAACGCACTCTTTATCCGCCTCGCTTCGGCTCCCTCAATTATTTCGGCGTCGCCTCCCTCGTGCCTTCTCCTCAGACATCGCCCCTTCGGAATTCCGTCCTTTTAACCCTGTTCGCATCTTCTCCTCTCCTTCTCTCATCCATTATCTCCCTTCCTGAAGATTTCATATTAGCTCATGGATCCAAAACACGCGACCCGCGTGGAGGATTCATACAGTCTACCAAGTAAGTTGCTACCTGATATGACGACGTCGAAACTCAACCTGTATTACGAAAAATTTAGCGTGAATCTTCTTACATAATATTTATGATATGCATTCAATCAAAACATCCAACATATCGTCGTTCATCGTACATTTCCTTTTTAAAACACTGCCCAATTGTAATATAGAATAATGTTCTTCCCGCCATCACCGTGATTCTTGCAGTAGCAAAATCTATTAGGTATCTTCGCAAAGAATGGCTTTAAGATTGAATATAAGGTTGGGATGGATCTCGGCCATTATTAGAAGGATGCATCCTAGGTTTATGGAATGCTGAATCACCGTCACTCATTTTGTATTTTGGAATAGCTTTACTTACCGTATAAAACCATAATTTCGAAGTAATAATATTCGATATATATTTTTATTGCCTCTGTTTAGCCTGAATTGTAATTATAATCAATGATACAGAAGAAAATGTGTATGAATGTATATAATAAACACTTTCATAATCTAAGCATATAATTTTTTTTAAATTAAAGTTCCGTCACGATCTCTGACGGGAAAAATGAGTAAGGTGGAGATTACCACCCACTAGCTCCTCCATCTTTTCAGCTCCCGATATCCAATTTCGTACTCTCCCTACAATCATCCCATTCCCTCCTCTCTCTATCTCTCAATCCTTGGTCCACTCGGTCCTAACATATCTCGTTCCATACGTACGTCCATTCCTCTCCAACAAAATCCTTTCCCACCCCAGTCCCCTTACTCCCATCCCCCTCCTTCAGGGGGCTCAAACGCCCCCTTTATACATGTGCATGTATGTATGTATATACGTGCGTATATATACAATATATTGTATATATACATAAATACGCGCACATGCACACACGCACACAAACACACGCGCACACACACACACACACATACATATATATATATATATAAAACCTCCTCCTCCAAAACCTCACTCCACATATGTGCCCCCTATCCCTTCCCTCCATCCCTCTCTCCACAACCCTTATCTTCAAAGCATTGAGTTCCCAGCCTCCCGGTATTCCATGATTGGCTGAAATATATAAAGCGCAGCTCTATTTTAGTGGGTTTTCGTCTCATCTCAGCTTGATTGAGAAACTTTTCCTTCCTCCTTACCTCTCTCCATCACCTCTTCCCCCTCTCCCCTCCCCCTCGACCTTTATTTCTCTACACCCGTTTCCATATTGGAACAGAAGAGCGGACGGGGAATGAGAGTGGAGGACGTTTGATTTGTTATATATATGTATATATATTAGCAGAACTGCCCGTTGAATTTCAACGGATTTATTGAATCTAAAACTTCGACCGTGTAACATGTAAATATCGTAAGAATATAATAATACACAGTTTTAAACGTCGAATAAAGCAAAAATGAAGAAAACCTGTCCGCAATTACCTATTTAGATGAATGAAAGAAGAAAATCTTACACTCTGAAAAATCGAAAATTACGTGTAAACTGAAGATAAAATAATTATTGAATTAAGCACCCCCCCCTTCCCCCCAATTTTTTATCGCCATATAGCACATGTTATAAAATTATTTACCTATGCGAAGTTTTGTGACGATATCTTCAAAGGTTCGAAAATCACAATTTGTGAAAAATCTACGTCTAATTATTTAAGTTACTTACGTAGTTTTAAAAACTGTTTGCTTTGGAGAACTCTATGCCACACTTTGAAATTTTTATCGCCATATAACTTATGTTACCTGCACGGTAAAATTATATACCTATGCGAAGTTTCGTGACGATTTCTTCAAAACGAAAACTGTAAGTAAAACCAGCAAGACAACAATAATCAACAAAAAATAAATGAACAAAGGAACTTACGAAATGATTTAATTTTACGAAAGACAAAAAATTAAATAGAGAACGTTTAAGAATCACTGAGTGAATACCACCCTCAGACCATTAGCTCGATTCTCTCATCCATGCTCATTGATGCTCGTTCATGCTCATCCACCAGTTCTGTTTGGTTCTGTTACAGGAAAACAATTATTGTTTACATCAACAATACTTTGGGAACAATGAAACGTTTTATCCAATCACAGCTTGTGGGAAATCTACTTCTAATTATTACGTAGTTTTAAAAACATCTTTCTTTGGAGAACTCTACGCCACACGAAAATATCATTAAAAACTATTTATTAGTAATATTTCAATGATAATCAACAAATATTAGGTTGTCATGTAAACAAAGCAAACTAGCACACAGAAATTGAAAAAAGATATTACTTTAAAAATATTCCAAAATAAATGCATTGGACTCTCATTTTCGGCCCTATATTATTCAAATGAAAAAAGAAAGTATTTTTTAAAATTTAGAAAGGTCGATCAAATCGATATAAAATTCTTACTACACCACCGTACTCGTTATTCCGGTTAATATGATACCTTTCTCTTTTTCTGCGTGTTGTAGTTTCTGAGCCTTAGTAGAACACATACAAACACCTTACTTTATAGATATGTATGTATGTGTATATATATATATATATATATATAAAGGCCTGACTGAGTAGCGTAGTTTGGTCCAAGTTTTCTTTCAGACGGAACCCAAAATGAAACAAAAAATTCCGCTGAAGATTCGAAGATAAAGGTGGAGGGATAGATTTTTTTAAAAAATGTGTTGGATATCTCGCTCTCTCTCTCTCGGAATGATGTCATTAGGTGTCTAATCCACTGAAAATTAATTTCGTTTACGTTCGGAAGATATGTTTTGCGCGCGACCATCCGTTATATTGCTCGGGTTTAAATTTCGAAAGTGTTGTTTTATTAACGTAATGCGATAGCGTGATTCCACAAGCCTGTGGGTTTTCTAAGGAAGCTTATTTTGACTCCTATCTTTGCACTGGCATATGGCTCATAACGTTACCATGTGTGTGTGCATGCGTACGTGTATCACACGCGCCAGCATCTGTACCAATTGCTCTTTCTCGACACTCAAAATAAACACCACGGTTTCCTATTTAATAACATTGGTGAAATGATGGAAATTTTAACTCATATGCGTGAGTGCATAAGACTGATCATAAATTGGAATACAGAGAAGGAGAAAGAGTCTGAACTTAACCGGAACTCGAATCCTGGTCTCCTACTTGCCTGGTAGGTGCTTTAAGCAACTAAGCTATCAAACCAGTCTAATTCAGTATTACACCCCCATTCGGGAAAAGAGAATTAGACTGGATTGATAGCTTAGTTGGTTAAATCACCTACCCGACAAGTGGGAGACCCGGGTTCGAGTCCCGGTTAAGTTCAGAATTGTTTTTCCTTCTCTATCTTCCCATTTCCTGTTTAATTCAAGACCTTATAGCCTCAATTTTCACTCATTAATATAAACGCACTACAATTAATATCATGTTTGTCTTTATAGGGAAAACGCAGAAGTGTAGAAACCCCTAAACTGAAAATTTCTGGAGTTATGAAATTTCATGTCGGCTGTATGCATCGAACCACAGCAACATTTTAGGCACGTGGGATATTTATGACCACCTTATGATTTTGATACATCACGAGCGAGGAAAAAAAATATTCGTTTATGTGCATACAATATCTACATGGTATATGTATGTTTGTTAGTGAAAAAAACTTCAAGTTTTTTCATGCATTAATCACAGCCAGATATTAGTTTTTTTAACTCTCGCGACTCAGCGTTTTATCCCGATGGAGATAAGAGAACTAAATTCAAACAAACGATAAAGTAAGGTAATATTTCCCTTCCTATAGGCGGTTTAATACGTCGTGCCGTCTGAGAGCTAGTTTTCGGTGGATGTACGATCTTGCTGGCGGTATGGATATCGTTACTATTTTGTCGAGTCATCATTGAGTTACAACCAACATTATGAGAGAGAGAGATGGCTGGACCTTTTTGGAGTCCCTGAGGAATGCTGCTTTGCTTTGGCTGACTTCCAAGCAAATGTGTCCCCGGAATTGGTTTGGTTTTACTTCGTGATGGACTGCGTCCTTAACTGAGTGAAGCCCTCTCGTCGTAGGAAGGAAGGAATGATGTGTACTTTACACAAGGTCAACATCTATCTCTAAAATAAATTCCGCATTAACTGCGTGAATGAATTAGGGGAACGCCTTTATTTAAGCTTTCATCATATGTACGTCCAGAGCAAATTGTGCTTTTTAAACTTTTTGTTAAGATATTTGCGCGGCAATGTAAATATGATACGCGTCCGTTTTCATCTCATCATTGTAATATGAGCTTCGTTGTTATTAAGAGAAAATTTCCTCCCCAGAGTTCTGCCTGCTACGCAAAATAAAACCAACAGAATGTATATGTAATATTGTATAATTAAACAATAAAAATTAATAACCGAGTTCAGTATTAATGATATCCAATGGTAAAATTAACTTTGAGGAATATTGGAATAATTTTTGAGAAATATGAAAATGTTATAAATTATCAATATCCGTTCTACTGAGATAAATGAAGAGAAAAGCCGAGAGAATGCGCTATTTCTGAAATAGTTTTGTGGTTAATGCATGCGCACGATTATTTGGGATAATTTAACGACTTACGTCGTATTTTTAAGTGGATTAAGTTAGTTAGTTGTAAAGAAAATCGTATTGTTGAATAGAATAGTTATATGTATCATTTTACAAAATTGGTAATGTGAGATACAAAAAGTTTCTGGAAGATAAATTAACGTTACTACTTCATATTATCACTCAGGAAAACATATTCGGATCCGACTAATTCGTGGAAATCTATTATTATATTTCACAGAAATTTGTCCTTTAATATCCGACTTTATGAAAGACAAATACGCCAAAAAGGCAATGTTTACAATTGGTTTCCCAGCATGTCTTTAATGTAGTCTGTTATAAGGAAAAATCGCGTATCAATGTATTTTCGTAGGACTAAAAAATACAATCCGATAAGTCACTGTACATTTCTCCATCGATTATTACGGCGTCTTTAAACAATACTATTCGAGCACGGATAAAATCCAATTCACAGTTATTTGGATATCCCCGTCAGCTCAAGAAGCTAACCTCTTGTCTCCGCTCATTCAGTTTGACGAACATTAAATTATTTCTTGGAATATCAAGCTAGTAACAAAAATATATTAGGAATTGTTCTTTACAACTGGAAGAGAAGCTTGATCTGATTCCCCAAAACTAATGTCACATAACCTCAAATAAAAACAGAGAATGTCACAGCATGCACCCTGCGTCATCATTTCAGTTTCTCACACCGATAATGACGAGTCACAATCGGAGCAGATATATACGGCACGCGAAAACGAATAAAAGAATATTTGGTCAGATAAAAAAAGTCCCCATCATGCAAAACGAATGCAGCAGACCGTTTAGATTAGAACCGAAATTAAAATTCTTCCGGCGGCCGCGGAGATCCTGAAATCAAATCTCGTGCAGCATCCTTGATGTCGATATTAGTAACAACCCGATAAAATCCTCGGTCATACGCGACTTCACAAAGGACTAACCAGTGCCGATTCGAAGGATCCGTCTCCGCTCCATTTTGAAGTCACGTCAAATCCCCCCATCTCATTCAGGCACATTCGCTAGAAAAAATATGTATTTAATAAATAAAAAAGGATAAAAAACTACGAAGCCATACTTCCTTCGCGCTATTACTTTTTTCGCATCGCCTTTTTTTTCCCCCCTCTCTCACTTTCTGGGAAATGGATTTCTGTTTTAATTAAGCCCTCACGCAGTTTGAAGGGTCGCATAGAGACTACTAGGCGGTGCTTCTCTGCTTGGTTATATCCCGCATAATCACCACTCCCTCTCTCTCTACTCCGCCCCACTACTTCTCCCTCTCTCTCTCTACCAACCACCTCTACTATTTGCATCTTCTTCCTCTTACCCTAGCCACCCTCCCCCTTTCTTTGAATATTACCTTCTCTCTCTCTCTCTCCGCATCTTTCTCGCATTTTCATCTCTTTTATTTATCCCTCGCCCACATTCTCCCCCGACTTTTAGCGCGTTTTATATTTTATAATCGCCCTTACGTTTTCGCTCTGTCTGTCCGTCGGTGCAATAGATTAAATTAAAATAGCAAGTAAAGATACAAGATTGTAATTTTCAGGGTGTGTGTGATGTGCGACGCCATTTATTACGCTACCAAAGAATCGTTTGAGGAAATATTTCAAATTAAGATTCTAAGCAAATAGTTATAGATATAAAAAGTTTTAAAAAATTAATTTATTAATAACGAATAAAAATTACTTTATATTGTATAATTATATTACTCAATGTATATAATATTTATAATCCTAAATAATAAACTTCAATGAATAAAACGCACTTTTTCACATTGCGTCAGCCAATGAAGCCCCCATTTTTCTCTTTATCTTTATCCTTTCTATCCCTCAAACGCCTTCTCTAGCCCTCTCGCTATCTTACTCTCTCCCTCTCCCCTTCTCTATCTCCCTGCCTCTTTCTCACCCCTCCCTCCCCCCCTTATTTCTTCGCGCGTCGCATATTACCCGGCACTTGGATATTTCATTCTCTTCCCCAGTCGGAAATAAATCTTTCCCGAAAAAAAAATCACTTTGAATGATTTGCGAGGAAAGGAGGGATAGAAAGCAATAGATATCGTAAGAGTATCGGTGTCAAGGAACGCCGCGACGAAGCGAAAATCGCGTATCTCAGACATCAGCAGCCTTCTTTTTCCTTTTTAAAAATATGTAATACCCAGTATATTCTATATTTCATCACGCTTAACGCCAAAAAACGAGAGGGAGAGAGTGAGTGAGTGAAGGAACGAAAATAGGGAATGGTTTCAGAGATGTCAGGAGGAGGGAAGAGGAAAATTCCGGACCCAATTTTAAGTCCTTCCGTTACGACGACGTGCCCTTTGATCAAAGCTCTATATCGTTTCCACGAGTGCTACTATGCGCTCCCGGACCGTACGCATTAAAGCCACGTCGTCTATGTAACGTGTTATTTGCCTACTTGTCCTACGGTATGAAAGATCTAGAGGAATAGGGGAACGGCAAAGAGGGAGAGGTGGGCATAAGAGGATGAGGGACATGGAGACATGATGTGAATTAAAAAGAGAGAGAGAGAGAGAGAGAGAGAGAGAGAGAGAGAGAGAGAGAGAGAGAGAGAGAGACTAGGAGGGTATTTAAGCACGAAATAATAGACCCGAGCCATTATATTTTTTATTTTTTTTGAAATGCCGTCCTTCCCTTTGTTTGGAGGAGAAGCCTTTGAAATATCGTCATGAGAGAGAGAGAAGGAGAGCGTTTGACTAATGTTCACCGTGTTTGCCTTCGAATGCCTCGGTCTGCTTTTATTTCCCTCCTTTACTGCCCTTAGGGTCATAAGTGTGCTAATAAAATATCTGAGGGAATTGACCGATTCTTGTTTTTTTCTTCATTGTGTGCACTTCGTTCGCTCTCCTCCTCCCGCTCTTCTCCTCTTGTTCGCCTCGGTTTTAAATGAGTCGTTACATTGCTAAGTTTCGAATCGTTCGGAACATTCTCTTTTGTTTCATCAACGACGGGGAAATCGGACGGAGTGATTAAAATTTGCCTTCGTGAGCGATTATTTGCCTCGAGTTCTTTAATAATATGTAGCGATACGCGTTTCGAGATATTGGCTCGTAAGAGATATGGCTGTAATTATGATGGTTTCAATATGCTTTATCGTATATGAAACGCGCTAGTTTATTATTTTATTGAATTGCGACGGATGGAGTCCACTCCTTTAACTGGAAAATCGATTGAAATTTTTTTAAAGCGAGTTATTTCTTCCACTGTTATTGAGTGGGTCGAATACCAATCATTTATAAACGAAAATACATTTCTGCGCGATAAGTGAATGGCTAATATAGTATCATCCAATTCATGTTTTCTATATAACACTAGAATTCAACCACTGATCAAGGAAATGCCTTTTAAAATAGGTTGAGATTTAATAATAAAGCGTACAAGGATTACAGAAATTTATGAAATATTCATGAAATTTTAAAAAAGTTTTTATACAATTTTTAGAGATGTGTTGGCTAATATGTTACTTTCGTCATTTTTGGCTAACTTCGGCTAGATTCCTCAGCAAAACCTGATCTCTTTCATTAACATTTTACTTGAAATAAGAAATATTTATTTAAATCAAACATTTGACACAAAAAACTTCGATCGTTCTTATCGTTCTTCTATCATATCACACCATAATGAGTTTTTCATCCATTTTGAGTCATATTCTCGCAATGCTTTCTTACTTGCAAGCAAAAAAATAAAGAATAAATTCTCTCTAATAGCACACGCAAAATCAAAAAGATCGAGTTAAAAGTCTGCAAAAAAAAGATATTTTCTTTCGAGTAAGAAATTTTTACGTCGTTACTCTTCGGCTACGGGATGAAAAACGCCATTTCCCAACCATGGGGAGCGAGTAATACGGCATCCTCATAGACCTTGTCCTTTGATACATTATGTTACCATATCTTACGCACGCTAGAATGCATTTATAGGACGCGAATGACGTCAGACTTTCGGTTGAAAAGGCCACGGATGATGAATCATGGCGTATTTATGCAGTCTTACGCTGCAACTCAAAGTCGCGCACGACTCTTTCAACAGCCGCCATTTTATTTTTCACGGATTATTAACTTTTTCGAATATCTCTCTCTCCCCTGTCTTTCTCTCTTGAATTTCTGAGGTTCATCCGGTGGAATCGAGTCGAAGATTCTCTTCGCGGCAAACAGATTTTTTTATTATAATCTCTCGAAATCGATAGAGGTAAATCTTACGTACGGTTCAGCAAGGGGTTATGAGTTGTTTTTCTTTTGAACGATAAGCACATCTATCTCTTTTTGGCTGAGTTATTTCCATTCGTTTTACAAAGTTTTACCTTACGCCTGCTTTCATAGCATGAAAACTTAAGTATATATAAAACAGTATATATAAAATTTACAGCTACAAATTCAAATTCCTCTTCAACTAAAACCCAGAAGTATATATAGAAAATTCGTTTAAAAGATAGCACAATTTAATAGCCGATGAGTTTCATTTCGACAATTATTATGCCCGTATGAAATTTTTAAGATCATCGCAAGGCATAAAGCACACGTATTAACAATTTCTTTTGCCTGGACTATTTTGTGTGTGTCGCGAAAATGCACTTAAAATTAAAATCTAATCCTTGTATTTTTATTTGATTAATAATCCGGGTCCCTGCAGTTTTTTTTATAAACACCAAAAAGCACACTTTATGCTCCTCTTCGCCACATTATTTCTGAGGATAAATGAAATACGAAATCTTATCACTAAAAACCACGGAAAATTTTATTAAGAAAACCGATCTATGTCAATTGCCACAACGTAATTCTTTTGCGATAAACGCCACGATTCCGACAGTAAATGGTCCGTCAACGTCCTCTTGAAAGCTTAAAACGTTCACCTGAGTTGGCGCGTTTCGTCTAATTCCACTGCCTTAAAATTCCGATAAAAGAAAATACTCTAGAATTCTTTACCGAAAAGCGTGGATCTGTCGGAAAAATAAAACTCACATAATCCACTGCGAAGCATACGCAAATGTAATTGGGGCTTTTGCCACCGCTTTCAGAGAGGGAGAGAAGAGAGGGAGAGAAGAGAGGGGGAGAGAGGGGGGGGGGGGGGGGGGGGAGGGGGGGGGGGGGGGGGGGGGGGGGGGGGGGGGGGGG